>JBCAUG010206291.1:3786-34909 GCA_038406175.1 Haplosyllis leylae | reverse complement strand
GTAACACAAAGACGTATTTACACGGATAGGGAGAAAGTGCCTTATGACCGTTATAGGACCCGGTTCATAAGATAACACAAGATACACTGCGACCATCTGTAAAGGCTCATTCACAGTGTGTTTTTTTTTCAGATTGCGACTGCAATTTGTTTTTGCTTATAATGTACTAGATAGGAGTTGGTAATGTTGTCACAGTGGCTTAGTGTGAACACTTCCATTGAGTCCTGTACAGCCCATTTATTATGATAAAAAGAATCGCAGTCGTAATCATAAATAAAGTAACCCTGAATGGCAATGGTTTCCAAGCTCTCGAATAACGTCACGATGCCAGATTATGACACTAAATTTGTGTACAGAAAATAGTACTATTTCATCACGAGGATCACTTAATCTCTCGAATTTTGATTCGAGAGCTAAAAAACGCACAGTGTGAACGAGCCCTAAATGGTAGTGGAACGTAGCCTCTGTCCGCAGTTCACGACTAATGAATTTACAACCGTACTACCGTACGCTTTGGTGACGAGTTGGTTCCATTACATTAGGAATGCATTGTGCAGGGTTATTCGAAGTCACAGACAAAACAAAACTGTCCACTTCCATCAATCATAATCAAAATAATCAATTAAACCACTTCAAAAGGTTTCAAATGGCCATATAGTGGAATGTGTGACTGCTCCTTTGCAAATGCATGAACTTTTAAGGCATTCACCCAGCGGGACTATGCCCAGAAGTACACTGTTCCCAACCAGTAGACGGAATTGCATGTTTGCTGCAAATAAAAATAAAAGTAAAATTGTTCTTGGTATGAACTAAGACCAAAACAATACAGAAAACAACTGTCTTTCCAAGATGACAAGAAAGGTTTGTAACAAAGGTTATGAAGAACCGTGGTTAAGAGAGAAAGGAACTGTTGTTGTGTTAATTTCATCGCGCTGTCACAAGAATAAAAATCTGTTGACTCCAAAAAAAAATCTCTACATCTGGCATAAAGTTCGTTGAAATAATTGCAATTCTGCAGCTTGGACACTATTACCTCACAGAAGGTGCGATACTTGCACAAAATCCTAGGATCCAATCAATAAGCTGACTATATGAGTCACCAAAAAATCAGTCTATTTGTCTCTCACACAGATCTATGCACATACGTATTTTGTGTTAATTTTTAAGTACAGCAAAAATCGAAAAGGCTCGGCTTCCATGCTGACCTCTATACAGTCAGCAGATGTCGCACCAGAGGTGAATCTGGGGATCACAGAGGTGAGAAAGCATGCAAAAAGGGGATCCACCCTGGCTTTGAAACTCAGAGGTCCAAAACAGGGGTATCAGTGGCTCCACGAAAAGGACTTATGTCCTCAAATTTTTTTTAAAAAAAGTACAGCAAAAATTGCAACAAACAGAAAATGCTTCGCTTTAATTTTTAGCTGAAGTGGAATACGTGATGTCCACGCCGACACCGTGCTTGAAGTGCTGATCATGGACATTAGTTAAGCACACATTGATACATTGTTGGCGCATTTTCCCTTTGAGTGGCATCACTCAAGTAACTCACTTCTCAACTCTTAGTAATGTAATTAACCCTTTCCTTGCCCATTCAACTGATCCTAATTTACCTAATGGACTCTTTCTGCCTGTGATTTTGGCGGGAAAGCTGCGGTTGACTTTTGGATCATGTATTGCGGTTCGTCGGGGTGTTATTTGAACAGTGATCCTGTCATTTCGCGTCCATTACGCCAGATCCTTGACCTGTTCATTATATTCTCTGTGAACACTGCATATGACTCTTTTCCGTTTACAATGTTCCTTCCCCCACCTAATACTTCCTTGACTACCAGAAAATGATAAGATTATGTAGCAACTGTGCCAGTAAATGAGTGATGGTTATTAAAAAAAACAAGGTTCCTTTCCCTAATTAGGTGAATTAAGCAAACCTAATCTGTACGTGTGTGTACACTTGCAGCGTGTTTTGGTTGCTTAGACAAGTGGTTACATTCTAGTCTTTCTGAAATTACATTTTGTTTTGTTTTATCTTGATTTGATTTGGTAGAGTTTTACTTCACTTGATACAAGTCTATTTCTTTTTATTATTGATTTAATTTCATGTCATATATTTGGTTTTTTATGTTCATATCAAAATATATCAACCTGCACTTCCCAAGCTAGAAATATTGAGTAGTGTCGATTTGACCCAAATTCTCCAGTTGAACACAAAGTAAATCTGAAGAAAACCTAAATGTGAGAAATTAAATTATGAATAACTTAAAAATGGAGTGTGTTTTGAATGCGAGTCATAATTACAATCGTGGTCTAAAAAAAATTGACAATGTCAAAAACATTACAATGTGCCGCAAAAAACTTCCAAAAATGCCAAATATTATCATAACTCTGACTCTGACTATGATTCAATTTTGAAACTGCGACTCAAATCCAAACTCAGTGCGAGGGAACTCTCAAAAAATTACATTGATTTTAGCAATCTGGTTGAAAATTTTAATATAGTACGTGCACATCACTTAAGATATATCTTCAGATTGATGTCGTCAGAAGAAAGCGAAACGTTTGAAGAAAAGGTAGAGAAAAAGACCCCCCAGTAGAAATTAAGGTACATATTTTTACATAATGTTCAGTAACAAGAAAATTAAATGCTGATCTTTCTTAACCTTTGAAGAGTAAGAAAAAAAAACGTTATATATTCATGTGTAATAAGACAGATAGAGTAATGAGACTTGCTTTAGTTGATTATCCACGCTTACATTATGCCTCAGTCATGATCAGACTTCAAAGTGTGAGACAGGCCTTTTGGTTCCAACCCCCTAGACACCCCATTTGGCCGGTCTGTCTCATCTTCAAACTGTTAGGACAGATGTCAAAAGTCTATATATGGTCAATTATTGGGCTTATTACACCGTGGCACCAGTTGTGTGTTTAGGGAGTGCTTTTTGCTAGTGATGTAAGAGGGTGGTGAAGAGGGGTCGTCAAATTCTAATTGTTTGGTCATTATGTATCATTAAGTAGATACTTAACTGAGCCATTGATCACTCGTTTGCCTTTTAGTGATTTCATTCAAGCCTTTGATCATGCCGACACTTTACCTGTCGCAGGTGATTAAAAAGGTGGTATATTTTACATCTTTACAATTGCGATAAAGCATACCATAAAATAACTGCCTCTGAATTTGCTTCTTGAATTAAAATAACTAAAAAAGTTCACGGTAATGTTTCAACCAACAGTTCAACATATTTCTCGACAGAATCTCTGAACTGATGCTTCTAAGTATCCAACATAAGTCTTTTGTTATCAGACAGAAAAACTCTCTACAATCTACAAACAGAGGAATTCCGTGTCCTATGTTTGAGTTTCAGTCATGGTTTTAAACTATGATGCTTTTATGATAAAACCATGATGAGTGTCACAAATATCATGGTGAATGTTTCATTGTGAGATGAAGATCACATTTTTTGTGCGTGAAGAATGGTACAAATTCAGACTGTGGGATAATTTTTGACTTCTTGGTCATTTGTTCAAGAATTGTCTCACAGTCAAAATTCTCCATGCAAAATGTAATCTTGACCTAACATTTACCATGAAATTGAAACTCTCAGATTTAAAATCATGATTCAAACAGATACAACGTTGAAGACATACATCTCCAAACAAAATATGACTCACTTGTTGTAGTCTGAGAATTATAGTTACCACAGCTGGATAGAAGTAGACATAACACTATTTCTTGTTGATATCTCCATATCTATGCAACATATTTTCTCACTTTGGTTTTCAACCATTTATTCACAACTTGGATGTTCAAACACATTGAAGTCTCTGCCTCTGTCTCTGTTTTTGTGATTGTCTCAGTTATTGTTGCCAGCAAAAACGTCATGATTTTAACTTCCAAATGAAAGAACAAACTAGAAATGAGATAGGAAAATAACTCAGAGACAGACACCTATAAGTGTTTTACACAATCAAATACTTTGTATGCAAAGAGGCACCAGAACACAAGAATATATTGTGTTGTTTTCACAGGTATATTAATTTTAGTACTGGTTTTTACTAAAATTGAGTTCTAACTAAAACGAAACAAAATGAAAAACTGAATTGCAGAAGTACCAAATATTACACTTCTCTGTGTGACACAGATCACACAGATAAATCTGCATATCCAGATTTCAGGGGTATGCATTTTAAAACAAATATCTTTTGATGCTCAAGAGACAGAAGCTCCTTTTAAGAAAACGAAACAGACAACTATGTCTTCACAAAATATTGCCTTAATTTGAAATAATAAGCCAAATGATGAAATTTTATGAAATAGATAAACATGAAAACAAAATTTAACATCGAAGACTTTTCTGGTAACAATGGCTTGTTACAGATGGAAAAATCTCAAAATGATATCGAAAAATCTTACTTGGTTGAATAGATTTTTTTGGGTACAGCCTGGGTCTTTAAAGTACAAATTAATAATTAATATTATCTCTGAGCGTAAATATTTCGTGCTTGTTTTGTATTACAGGATTTAACATTGACCTCCATTATGCCATGACCATTACAAAGGAGCAGGTGCAAACCATTGTCATGACCAATTCAATCATTTTAATTTTCTTTGTACACGGTCTTAATATTTCTTGATGAAATGTCTTGACACTTGCAAGGTGCTATATTTTTTCTTGGCCATTGTGAAGCACAGTTAATGAATGCTCTGTTACTCCGGTACAATAGCTCCTTACAGTGGCTCACACTGGTGGCCCTGAGGGTGGGGTAATATGAATATACCCCCTAACTGTTCCTTTGATGTCATTCTGCAAACGCTCACAGTTATATGTGTTATCCCAAGAAGATACACTTACAAATAGACATCATTAATCTCTGTCACTTTGGCATTGCAGACAGTAATTCAAGATCCCTCGCAAAATTATCTTCAATTATTTCGACTGTAACATGATTAAGAATTGCGAACTGAACTGAGAGGGCTTGGCAAACCAAAGGAATCTTCATTCACATTGTCCTCTCTGTTTCACGTTGTCACTTAGGTGTCATACGGAAAGGCAGGGAAATAAATAAACAGTGCAAATTGTACCCAGAAAGTCATCTTTTGAACAGTTTTGTTCGCACTATAATATCTGCTGGTTCCACTATTAACAAGATATTAGTTTGTATTTAAATGCAATTAGAGATAAGAGAGAGTTTTATATGGTACACAGTTCCACCTGTTCCTTCCCTGCTCAGCCTCATATCCACCCCTGGTCCAACCTCACACCAACCCTCAGTCCAATGTATGCTTTGTACTTTGAAGTACTGTTTTATTCAGGCATTGATCCTCTTTTATTTTCACTCAGACAAGTAGAAAATTCTCAATGTATGAAAATGAATTACAGATTCTGATCACAACCAAGGAGTTTGGCCTACTATTTTAATTTCTAACGAGGAGTTTTTGCTGTGTAATAGTACCTACCAACAGACGCAATGCGTTTTAAAATAACCACTCTGTTCCGAAAATTGAGGCACAGCATAGCACCATGGTATCACTGGAATCAGTTGGACAAAGAATCTTGAATTGCCACAAAGAAATAGATCTACGGTTAAGACAATAAATCTTTGGGAACCTATTGATCTTTCAGGTTAATCTCACTTACCCTATATCACCAGATCAATTGCTTTCTGCCCCTGTAGTTCAAACTCTGAGCCCCATTTCACACCGGATTAGCCATAGGGTTTTACTTGATTGGTCCAGGAGGCCAGAGTGCATTATATGGAATTAGCTAGGTGTTAGGTGGATTAACTTGGTAGGAAGTGTCAAGCTGTACTCAATTGCTTCGTATTGAGTCCTATTGATTTACAACCCATTGGAAACTTTATCTGATTACTTCCTCTCATTTAGACAAAATATATTCTTCAATGAAGATGAAAACATTTGATTTTTAATGGATATTTAATGTAGATATTTTAGGAAGAAAACTGAACATGACACAAATCATTACTAGCTTTTCCTATCCATTGCATCTTTTCATAGATAATACCTCTGCAGGGTAATTAAACAAATAGGCTGGACGCGATGGAAAAGCTTTATTCCAGACACACCTTTCTTTGCATAACTTTATATGGCCACAACAACTGAATTTTAACATAAGATGATGATCATCACCCTGACTTTCCCCTATTACCACGCACCTCCAAAATGCGAAATTCAAACATGTTAAACTTTCCATGCAAGAAACGTTAGCCAGAGGATTAAGGAATAAATCTGATACAAGTCAATGAACCTTAAGGATCTTTTAACAGAGTTGAAGACCTTGTGACATTTAAATGAGACAGGTTGTGATTGCATGGAAGGAACTTCTGATTAGTTTAATCACGATCCAGTCAAGGGTCCATGATGCACACTATGTAATCATGGGCCAGATTGTCAGTCTAATTAACAACCTGTGGTGGAATGAGGATCAATATGCACGAGTGACCTCTTCGTCCAGGACGGTTCTCTTTCATTTGATCAATATGGGTCCAGCTAGAGCTGTGCACTCAGAAAAAAATTGGACCACAAAGTTATCCTTCTTAGCAAAAAGTCTTGCAACAGTTACGTTGGCTTGTGGTGTAAGAATTGCAGTGTCGTTCAATTTGATTCTAAGACCAATAATCTCTGTTGACAATCACATTATGAAACTTTGGTGAATGGCTTTCATGTTAGAATATGACTTATCCAACACCCTGCCGGAAGAATATCCATTTCTGACACGTTTGCAAAAAATTATATGGCTGTCTATGAGGACATTTTATTTTTATGCTCAGTCAGAAGCTGGTGTCCAAAGAGTGACCACAAATTTTCTCAAAGACAACCATTATAAAACTTTTAATAAGCCATTCAGAATTGAATATTTTTCCATCAGGGTGATTCAATAAACTTAACAAACTATTTCTTTTGTTGATGTCTTCTAATGGCAACAAATCAAGACCACAAAAGATCTAAACTGGATTGGTAAGCCTAGTTTGAAGGGATGAATCCAAATTCCTTTTATTCAAGGTGTACGAATATGGTTTTTGCTTAAATTTAATCCTTGCACAACAATAAATAGTGAAAATAATCGTTGGCAAAAAATCCTCAACCCAAGGTGAAGGAATAAGTGTCACATAAAATAGTCTGTGACAGATAATTCTATGTTTTTCACTTTCATTTCAATTTTCTGATTTTCAAATTTTGCTCAGCAGAACCTAACTCGACATGTTTCAAATTCATGAAGAGACCACAGGTACAATACATCGTTGTGTGACACATTTCATTAGGGAATCTGCATTTAAACCATTTACCCTACGCATAATGGGCAATTTAACAATAACATACAATTCTCAGGGACAGAACTCTGAGGCATGATGGTATTTTAATTATTTTTCTACATTTATTTACATTTATCACGACCATCAGGGTAATTTATCACTTTTATTTTCATAACTCATCCCATTAACCTCCTCAAGTACAATGTCGACATCCACTTAGGTATTTAGAAGCACTGTTAACCTCTCTTAACTGATTCAATTAGATTTGAGATTTAAAAGATGAATTAACCGTTCAGTTTATGGATTTCAATGCAGTCTGGTTGTGTGATAAAATTCTATAGGTCACGATTTATTAACCTTTTAAGGATATTACCTGTGGTGACTCTTCACTTAGGCCAAAATTACACAATAAAACAATTAAAATGGCAGTACTTCCTTTCCTCCTTTTAAAATACTTCACAAATATGAGCAAAGTGGGAAAGGCGAAAGATCACCATACATTCTTATAAATTTTCAAGCAATTTATTATTTTTTTTGAGTTGGCAATATGTTCAATCCTACCGTTTTCATTAATTCTATTTAATGTCAGTCTCTGTGTATCTCTGTCTGTGTATCTGTCTGTCTGTCTGTCTGTCTGCCTGTCTGTTTTCGAAACAATCATTACAGTCATAGTTTTTCCAGACTTTGTTTTGCTTCTTCAATCTGAAATAATTCTTCACACATTTATAATATAACAAACGACTTCTCTCAGTAGTTTTCCTTTCAGCATTCATTTATTTTGGAGACAAGCCGGTTATTAATGAAGATTCAGTTTGAATGTGTAGAAATTTATACCTGGCCAAGACAGAAACGTGTTTCACGTAAGATTCACCTTTGTTAGAAATAAGTACCAAATTTGGAGATGTGATCTAAGTGCGTGATGTCAAGGAGGGTTTTTAGCACCGGGTGATTTACAGTGATAGTGTGATAGTGAATCCTTGTTTGTGGAGGGTAATTACAATGATTAATGACGATACTCTATAGGGATCACACACTGATAAATTGAATACTTCACAAGACACTTTAACCAATTCCTTTGTGGGAAGATCTGACTTACAAAGTGTTTAGGAAATTCTCAGAGGTTAGAAAAAGCACAAATGCCTTTACACCTAACATTGGAAGTTAAGGATTTATTTCATTTCTTTTGTATTTTGTTTTTGAAAAAAAAGTTGACTCAATAAGTAAAGTTTGCTAAGTCCTGTGTAAAATGTTGTGAAATAAATAGTGAAAATTCATTGGAGAAATAAATAAAACCAGTTAACTTAATTTCTTTGGTCTTCAATAGTTTGTTCCTTGTCTTATCCCAAAACTGACAATCCCATTACAGATTAAAGAAAAGTTAAAAGTGACCATTATGAACCATCTTTACGCAGTAGTTAGCTTTAAAAATACGACTGCGTTATAGTATTTCTATTGATCTCTTATTAACGTCTTCATGTAAGGCATCTTTGCGATACGGTGTAAAATTTACACTTTTGGACAGGGACATTGGTATTCGGTGTGGCCTAACTTTTTACGTCCAGTCACTAAATTGATAAACATTTCCTTCACGTCTAACTTGAAAATTAAAATTTACTCCCCCAGAGAGGAGGTTCTCAGCTGCAAGAAGTGTTTGAAATTCTAAACCAGAATTTAGGAGCATTTTACTTTAACACCGGTTTAACCAAAATTGTCATTTTCCATTTTCTCAGTTTAAATTGCTGTCAAATGAAAAGTTAAAATTGATGCTAATTTCAGTGAACTTTCAGCAGAAGTAATTATAATGATTAATAGTCTGCTTATCAGGTAAAAAGATCTCGATATAAATAGAGAACGTCAAGAGTTATACATCTATAGTTAACAAAGTGGCCCAGTAATGGTAATACCCACACAGGTAAGGATCAAAGAAAGACCGACACTCAGGTATCTGTAATGTATCCCATCGGGAGGTAGGTATGCAGGTAAAAACTAGCTTCATTTCCAGTTCATTATCAATCCTCAATCAATCTTCTAAACCAAATTCTACGTCAAATTTTAAATACTTCGCATTAATTTTCATGTAATGGCCTTTGTGTGAGAGGGTGGAAAAAAGTAAAATACCAATGTACGACCAAGATTTAGATAAATCGTTTTCAACAATGACATAGATTCTTTAAGCCCTATATTTCGAACGTTTTTTCTCCTCCTTTACGATAAAAATAAATCATCAGGCAAATATTTTTAAAAACGTTCCATGTTCATACAAATTGATCAATTTCGGAAATTCCCAAAATACAGGTGAAAAGGATGTTTTGAGTGAACACTAATGATAGATCGATAAATGTATTAAGAAAAATATCAAAAACATTCATTCATAAATAGAGTTTTCCCCTAATGGAACAGAAATTCACGGAATTCTGAAGCATGAATTAGGATCACTTTAAAGTCTGTTACTTGTGTCTTACTGGCTCTTTAATAACATCTTGGTCTGTTACACAAGAGATTGTGGGTTCGAATAATACTTTTAATGAAAAGTTATCATATGTTATCAATTTGTTTTTTGTCGCTGAATTCAGTGAAACATTTGGGGAGAACTCAAATAGGTTATTTTTATTACCGCAGGCGTACGTCGTACGACGGGAGGTTATGTTTTCACAGCTGTCTGTCGGTTAAGAGGGGGTACCCCTGGCCTTTAGTTCCAGGTCCTCTCCTGGGGGTACCCCTGTGTCTGGTCCCAGGTGCTTTCTGGGGTACCCTCCTGGCCTCTGGTCCAGGTAGAGGAGGGGTACTGCTATCCTGGCTGGAGTACCAACTGTCCTGGCCATGGGGTACCTGCTGTCTTAACTGGGGTACCCCTCACCCTAGAAAGGACACGGGACCAGAGACAGGGGTACTTGTTTTGTAAGTAATGATCCATTTTCATGGCTTCTCCTGAGTCAAAACTAAAGTCATGTTTTATATTAAACTATAGCTTTAAAGAAAGAAATGGTCTGTTGATACAGTTCTGTCTTGAATGCTGTAGGAAGTTTCGTTTTAACTGTCAATTGTAACTTTAACGTAGCATCTCAATTTTCTTTTGTACAAACCTCATGATATTTCATAACATTTGTCTAAGAATCGAACAGGTACATTTGAAAGCTACTGTTAATTTTCAACTTGAACGACCCAGCCACACTCGTGTTGAAACCCAGTAAATCTCGTCTAACTATTGGATTTATGCAACTTGTACACCAAGTACATGGTATTATTATGGGAAGTTAGGCAACCAGAAAACTCAAAGCAGGCTTCGATCCTCATACTCTCTATGCTTTGTTGAAAAGACAAATTAGTGAAAACATAATATATGATCATTTTTGAGTTGTTTCTACGATAAGCTAGAATGATGTATGGTATTTCGAGATGATTATGACATGTGCCATGCGCCAGCCCTTCCCAAATCCTCTCTGCCCAGCCATGCTTACCATCCTTGCCCTCCCTACCTCGTCCAACCTTCTCCGGGTTTCCTTGCCTTTTCGCCGCCACAACTGCAGGGATCAGCGGTCACAAATTAGCAGGTCTCTTCGTACCCCTCACCGGGAGGGGTTGCCGGTAGCGGCCTATTTGCAGCAATATCAAGCGAATCATGTTTATGTAACGCTTCGGCGAACAAAGAATTAAACTACAGTACTAATACTGAAGCTGCACAACAATCAGGCGCGCATCAGGACAACTTTCCTTTGTTAAACTTCCAAAAAGCGTTCTCGGATTTGCAGAGCATTCGAATTTTTCCTGATGAGATTCTATAGAAATTCTACAGAATTTATAATAAAAAAATTGTAAAGAAGGGGATTTGAACCCACTACCTCCTGATTAAGAGCCAGAGGTGTTAGCAGAGCACCACAGAGACACAGGCAAAAGAGAGAGAGAGAACATCTAAATTGATCATAATTCATGCTTCAGTGATTTATTTGATTCTATAGAATTCTACAGAATGCATCTTCATAAGGAAAAAACTCGATTCGCATATTTCAATTGGAATAATTACATTGCCTGAGTTTCAGTGTTAAATAGTGTTTCATCTATAATCATACCGTCTTCTCATTATGTCAAGATGATGACAATAAGTGATGTTTCCTGAGCAAAGGAATCTAAGCCATAAACATACGTTCTTACAGTCTCTCTCAGCCTAGAACAATCATCCCTGCAATGCATTAAAGGTTTATAAGCTTCTTTGTTTTTCCTTTGGCATTCATTCTCCATTCCGGGCGACAAGCCTTCGACATAATTTTCTCACAGGGTTTTTGTCGGTAAAACTAAGAATAACGGGTAATAAAGTACACAAGCACGAGCTGTTTCAATAATCCTAACAAGCTACAGTCCTGTTAGCAAATGACTATGATAAGTGTATTTTGTCAATTGAGAATCTATTGAGAATATCGTTGACAAATTTACGCTATTTGTAGCAACTTATAGACAACTTAGTCAGTATTTCTATTTCCATTTTATACGTCTTTTTGTTTTTGCTGGCACCACAAATTTACACTGGGGTTCCATCTTAGAGGTGCCCATGCAATCAATGAATTGGCAAGCATTTGCAGCAGCGCTTTTAGCATCATGCTGCTTGTGACAGAGTTGTCAGTGATATCTAGTCACAACTTCATATCATATTTGTTTTATTATGCTCTCGCACATCTTGAGAAACAAGACGGTGGAGCAAAAAGTTTTGGATCAGACAAACTTACGTTGGCGTACTCTGTGAGGACTTTTTGACTAGCACGGTTGCCATGTGATGTCATAAGAGATTGCGAGGGGACATATTGTTGCCTCGGGGCCACCTCGTTTTAATCTGAGTTCGATGTATATCTTTGCTAACGAATTATCGATACTACATTCAAAGCATTCAAAGCTTGGAACAGCGAAACATTCATGCATATTTTTTAAGCACAGAAGTTCTGGGATTTTGTGGAATTTTGTCATACATCTACCTAGACCTACATTCTTGGTGGATATTCTTGTATTTAGAAACAGTGAATTGCGACATTGGCAAATGTATCAAATAATCAATAAGGGTTTCTTTCTTAGATGATGAGGTGTATTAATTTTCACTGTGGAGTAAATGGTGGTAACCAGCAATGAAGAGTGCAGGGATGTCGCTAGAAATATTCTAACACGACCCCATGTACACACCAGGGCATGATCCTAAAAGCACCTGTCTTCTTGTCATACATAGATACATTTCTACTTTGATAATTTAATTTATATTTTTCAAAACGAGCCTCACTGTGAAGAATTCACTACTCTGTATAGGAGGAAGCTACATGACACAAACCTATAATTAAAATCAATGATACATATCTCTGAGAGTACCCACATTCGGGTATAGTGTTGCACTAACTATGGGTATTCTGCTGTGATAAATATACGTCTTACACAATAACTTTTTCTGGTTAGGGATTCAGTGTGACATATGAATTTACCATTTAAAGAATACTTACTGAGAGTTTGCACCGAAGAATGTTCATAGGGTGTGATTTATATACTCGCTTACAATGGGTAATTGAATTACTAGCTCCAAATTAACCAACAATGCCATTCCAAAGTTACGCGATATTTCCTACAGAAAGAGAACAATTTTCAATATATTTGGTATTTTTACCAAACTTTGCGTTTTTCTAATAGAACACTCTAAAAAAACAACTTCTTTCAGCTGTCGCCGTTTTCATTTGTTGTATCTACAAAGAAGGTGCGAGAAAAGGACCGATTCGAGTTTTTCCTAAATGTTTTCACTGAATTCAGCGAATTTAGTGGCAAAAATAATATTATTTTAAAATGGGGATTGCTGTGCTTGAATCCGTGATCTCTTGTGTAAGAAACCAGCACTCTACCTCAGTGCCACAAGGACACTGGTAACAGAGAAGATCTTTAATTGAGACTAATTCATTCTTCAGTGATTTGTCTGATCCCCTGAATTCGCTGAATTCACTGAAAGTTCCGTTCTATTTAGGAAAAACTCCATTGATTGACACTATCTGAATCAAGCTGACTCTGAGCCTTTACGTAATGGACATACTTGCTGATACATAATATCACCCGTGACGAGAAGCTTTGATCAGTATTAGCGGCAAGATATTCACATTCTACCTTTTCCAGACCAGAATGCCAAGCACTGCTGTCAACAAAGAAACGTAGCTCTTAGTAAAAATAAAATTACTTTGAGAGACTTCTATTTTGACCACCTGACTAATTCAACAACACTTATGAATTGTGCAGACCAAAGATCTACCAAAGACCTCTACCCTATTGCATTTTCTCATTCCATTTCTATCGAAAAACGTCAGTTTCAAACCAAGGCAACGAAATAGTAATGTGTAGGTATTAGATGGAACTACTCTATTATAGTGAAGTTATTCGTGGTTTTCGTAAATAACACAACATCTCCAATATCTTACAAATTTGTCAATTTTGTCTTTCAATTTAAGAGGCATTATCAGTTGTGCAGGGGAGGCAATGTGCAATTATTAATCAGTGTCTTAATAACTTTCATTCTTCACAATTTTTAGCAGGCTGTGATTTAAGGTAACAAAATTAGCAATTGACATATATGCCAATTTTGTGTTGTTGGTTATTTACAAAAATGTCGACTGGGCAGCTATTTCAAAACTGCAATGAACCCAAAGGATGTGCTGATAATAATGTAAATGGTCATACCGTCTGTATCATGAATTTTACACTTAGTTGTTGATATCAGTTTCTTAACAGCAATTTTGTTTGCTTGTTTCTCACCAGTGATAGTGATATGTTATCTTAAATCATATTTATATTTAAGGTGTGGTCTGAAAGATAGCCCAGAAATTATGACAAATGATGACCAACTCTATTTTATGGTTCAGTGAGAGCTAATTCAGTTGAAAGAGCACCACCTCCATGATAAACTGCAGATATCTATTAAACTAATGATAAAAGCAGAGACAAACTCAAAGCTACATTCGCACATCTTTATGCTCATTTATTCAATCAATGTGAGATATTTGTTATACAGTAGCTTCCTGAGATGCGTAACCTAAATATTAGTGTAGCATTTCACAAACTATTCCCGGTGGATTACGCGAGCTTAGTTATTCCAACTAGAAGTGCTTTTATTTGCACAATTCGACCTCTGTGTGTAATTTCTACACGATGTTTTCAGTAAAAAATTGATAACATTATGGAATTTAGTAAATGATGACTTCTTAACATTAGCATTAACATCAACTTAACATCAACTGTATCCATACAACAAAGAGCCCCGTCTTTTGTGACCATATTTACCAGCTACAAGCTGCATTTTCAAAAGACAATAAACTACTTGGAACATTTAAATCAAAAATATAACTGTGAGAGATAGATCTACTTGGTGCTTGTAAGAAAATCAGCATTTTAGAACTTCTCATAACAAATTAGGTGTGATTTTATACAATTCTCTTGGGTTGGCTCGAATATATGTCTGGAATTTAATAGTTAAACCAATTGCCAGATACGGAGGAATGATTTTTTTGCCCCCATGCTTCCAACGCTCACATGCTTAGATCATTACGAGCACTTCAATGATCCTTGCACTCGTCCATGAGTGCTACTCCTGCCTCACTGTTTTGTAGCAACCCTGCCAATAGTTTTGTCAACAAAAAGCAACGACCATTACCCATTACCAAAACAATGAAGTAACCAGAGATGGTAGACACGCTAAAATACTTGTATTTTAAAAAAGTTCTTCCAGGGTTTGTCAGCTTCATGGAGTGTACTGTATTATTAAGTCTTGCTCGAAGCAGTCAGCTTAGAGTGGTTTCGGTGACAAGATAGAGGAGGGAAGAAGGTGTGATTATTCGTCTGCAGAAACTGAGCTTCACAATTAGACAGAGGTGTCTACTGAATCACAAGTGGGTTGATCAGAGAGTCCACACCAGGTTAATCCCTACCTTACCTCTGGGTGGCCACCACACAGACACAACCTACAAGGGGTGGGGAGGACCTCACAGCTTCACTACCGTAGAACTCTCCACGGGAATACCCCGGGATGTTGATGAAAAGACTAGAGTTTAAAAGGATATTTGAGCTTCCTTTCATTTTCTAGTCTGTTATCTGCAAATTATGTTGCATAACTTCAAACTCATAACTATGATCGATCTAATAATTTTCATCACAGACATAAATTGACTGCTTCATAACTATTTGTCAATTATTTCGGACATCCTTTTCTCATTTCCAACATCATGATCTGTTCATTTTAAAAAAAGATTGTGAACCTTTGTTCTTACATACTGTTTTTGTCGAATGTATTTTACTAAACCATTATTCAGTGTGACCTTGTAAAGGTTTGTTTACACTTAGTGTTTACATTAACGTTTTCATCTGCGTATGGGTCAAGTTTTGCATTGAGTCGACGGTAACGCAAATGTAGAGAATGCATGCCAACCCATCCTGTTCATTTGTGTTTGGGTCACAACCCATCCTGTTCATTTGTGTTTGGGTCACCATTAAAACAAGATTAAAGTTGAACGTAACCATTGATGTCGAAGCAAACGCAAGCGTTAAGTGTAAACAAGCTTTAAATATGCCGGACACATCTCACAGTCGACTCAGTTGAAGTATCCATCTAGAACAGATCACAGTGATTACCATTGCCACACCAATTCCTTGTCCTTGTTATAAACCAGGCCACCTGAGATCCTCCAAGGGACAACTTACGGATTACCAGGGTTTCATCTGGATGATCACTCTCCTTGATCTCAGGACCACACCCATTCAAATTGGTCACTGATCTGTGGGGATCTTTAGACCAGTTGCCCCTTCAGGTTTTGAAATTGATTACTCAATTGAGTCGACACCCAAAATGAATATATTTGGTACAACACTCAGGAATTACCAAGTATTAACTAGAAATGAACGTGAAGTCGGATATCCAATCACATATACGGACACTAATTGCAATGCTATTTTATTCATAGACACCCCGACAATGGCTGGAAGAACAATGCCCATTGGTCAATTGCGACGCCATATTTCACGTTCATTTCTAGTAATGACTATTTCATGAACGATTACTTAAGATTAAAAAACAAAACAGTACTAAAACAACTGGAAGTGCCAAAATCTATGTTAAATCAAAATTTATTATTGATAAACGCGTTCACATGTTCACATTATGAACATAACTGGCCATAAAAATCAACGATTTTCAAAAGATCTCTTAATCATTTGTATGATATTAATGGCGAGAAAAAAATAGATTGTACAGAATATGTTACATTTCTATGTACGACTACCATGGAATTAGGAAAATTCTTCTACATCCCCATAACTTCATCACAGAGATACTGGCATCTCCCCACGGAATCTTTGCAATATGGATCATCAGACATTCCCCACCCCTTGTAGGTTGTGTCTGTGTGGTGGCCACCCAGAGGTAAGGTAGGGATTAACCTGGTGTGGACTCTCTGATCAACCCACTTGTGATTCTGTAGACATCTCTGTCTGATTGTGGAGCTCAGTTGTTCAGTTCAACCACTCTACTTTTGTTCAGCCTCTTCCTTGTCTCTAAATCACATTCCTGAACAGTTTGGTATTGATTACAATTAATGGTCAAAACTTTTGAGCTGCTTCTTCTTAAAACAATGTTTGTGGCTTTGCTATTCTATTGCTTTGTTCGTTACACAGTTCACCGGGTTAAGTTCTTCGTTTGAAACTTGTAAAAAACGTCCAATCTAAAATTCATGGTTTTATAGAAACCTTGTAGTCTGAGATATTTTAAATTATCAACAACAAATTGTTTCCTACTAGGAGACATAAATTATGATTGCTTTCCTGAGAAAATAGAAATTCTTAGGTATTTGCAAATTTACTGTTCAAAGGTGCATCCTTCTTACTCAGTTATACCAGATTCTTTTCCTCTTTTTATGAAAGCAACACAATGCTTTATTTCAAGTTGTAATCATGAGATTAGTAGGGTGCTTGTGATTGTGTGGGGTAGAGTATTGACCCAGGAAATATATGTCTGATACGACTATGATTTATCAAGTTAAGATGGTGATTGCTGGACCTACGTGTAAGCCGCATTAACGTTAACTCAGATACATTGATTTTTTTTATGATGAGACGAGTTTTGCGAAACTCTATTTTTTTTTTGGCTGTTTGTGCTGTTTTTCTGCCATAGAACTTTGTGAAATAAAATTGTATTCGAGGTTTTCGTTTTCAACACAAACCTGACATTTCTGACAGTTTTATACAAAATTCATATTTGAGGGGGTTTAAAAAGTTTCAACAAAAATAGAGTTGCCTCAAGTGGAAACTTAACTTACAACACTGACCATCACTGGTTTGGAAGTCTAATGCTAATCCAACTCTGTCAATCCTTGCCAGCCCCAGACTGTCAGACCCTTTTTAAGTCATGCTTTATTGAATCTAGATATGATCCAAGTCCAAAAAAGTGAATTGGTGCATGAAACAAATTCAGTTACAGATATCCTATTCAGCACATGTCTGTTTGGCAGAGTGGGATAAACAGTGATAGTCATACAAGATGGTATTTTTAAATTCAAGCTGGTCTTGTAACGGAAAAGCTAAGATTGTCCAAAGGAGATGGAGGCACGTGAGATACATATTTCTATGGCACGTTTCCTAAGGAAAAATTCCTTTTTAAATGTTTATGAAACAACTGGCACCTGTCATAACCAATGTAATAATCAAGACACAAGTGTCTCCACAATACGTATAATCATTGCAAAAATTGTCAAAAACCCCATGCTTACAGTGATGAAGATATACCAAACTTAGTCATCCACTATCGTTAGTTCGGGCTTAAATTGTTGAGTACGCACGGAATTCCTGACACCCATATGCGTCCAGCACGCGACTGGTGTGTCTTTTTGCATGTAAAAGACTAGTTAGGATTAAGCCCATGAGTTCCTTCAATACGAGCAGTAGAGTTTTTCACAATCTCTCTGCAATACAAGAATGCCAACATTGCCAACCTTGTTTTAGCTCTGTCATCAAAAATCAACTAGTCCAATGTAGCATTTAACCTTACAATGCAATCCTCATATACCCCTTGATTTCTAATTTCACATTTACTAACATCAGTTCATGTAAATAAAGACGAAAACTGCAAATTTGTGGGAACACAAAGTTGGCAATAATGCCAACATTACGAACTTTGTGTGTTTGTGAAAAACTCGAATGGACCTTTCAGGTCTGCGATTTTGAAATCAGTTACCATGCACTGCCATTCTAATTGTAAACTTTGACATCTATTTGTCGTTAAATTAGTTCTAGTAGCGCGTGGTGATTCGTGAAACATGCTTCTATTTCATTTTGCGTATCTTGCGTATCACCTATGCTTCCTTGTACTCATGCGAGGACCTCAAATATTTCAACTTGAGTTATACGTTTTCAAGGTTAAGGGAAGGATGAAATATTATGTGGAAGTGTGGGAACATTTACCTTATCAGATGTTAAAATGGCAATTGTAAAAGTCATAAAAATTGCCCGTAGAAGATAAATTCTAGTTTAAACATATTCTCACATATTTTATTTCAAATCTACATGGACAATCAATCTGGTATCGACAAATGTATAGAAATCCAAAACAACTGGCTCAAGTCATCAGTTGTGACAGTTATAATGACGGTATACATTAAGATAATTACCACTGCTATTTCTTTCTGTCATAATTATTGCGGTGTAAAAATCACTGCCAAATGATGGACATGTACTGGATTGAACCGTGCGTCACGTATTATCGTCCACGACAAACACTTGGTTATATTGCAATGATAATGGTGATAAATGATTACGTATGGTAGCACCTGTCAAAACGAATATCATAATTTTGTCTGTGTTGAGTATGAAAAATGATAGCCCATTAGAAGCAGTGATGCAGCGACAGGAAGGCAGTCTCGTTGAAGTCTCGTTATGAGCCTGGAGAGCTCACGTGCTGGCTGGATGTCACACATCACAATTTTAATAATTATTGTTATTAAATATGTTTGGGAGAAAAGTAACAATGCTCTTTGTTAAAGATATTACAATTATTTGAAAGTGCTTTACAAGGAAGTAGTTCCCACGCAGGCAACCCATTTTGGATATTCGGACACATAATCAGAGAATTAACCTCACACAAACACTATAAACAGAGAGGTGCTTTTACATTCCTGAGTAAACAAAAAATCCCAAAAACACTTCTTACTTTATGTCTGGAGGTTGTGTTTTCCACAAATTTACCAATATATTTATCTCTGCATTTTGTGCTGAGGGATTGCTGATTACTGATATTCACAGGCAGTGGGCCATTGCCACATGTGCTGTGGGAAACTGTAAATATTAGAGCCATTTTTAGCACATTGGAAAAATTCAAATGTCACTTAGACTTTCTCAATATAAAATGTAATTGTACAGCATTAATTTAAGACCAATGTTTTGATATCCATGTATGCTTCAAAATGCAATTTCAAAGGTGAGTCAGAACCTTCTGATCTCTTAAAAAGTCTGAATTCATAAACTTACTTTTGAGTGAAGAAGCCAGATTTTACCTGAAAGGTATCTCTTTAGCTTAAATCCACTGGTTTCCTTGAAGATGTGATTTTTGTATTTCAGTGCTTATCTTGTAGTGTCTTGCAGGTACTTTGCTAGAAATGCAGAGGTATGACTTTTGGTGGCATATGTGTGATTTTATTGCCAATGCATTCTCTATGTAATCCATCACAGTTAACCTCTCACTTTTTGCAATAAAGACTGATACCTGAAAAGCTGATGTTTTTGCATCATGAACCAGGCAAACTGATTGTATTTACATATTCTGGTGGACTGGATCATCAGTTAATTAATCCCACTAACTCTGGCAGAAGTAGTACTTTGTGACATTGGTATTGTTGCATTTTGACAGCTATGCTGAGGAACATATTATGAGCAAAGGGAACTGGAAAAGTTTTGATTTGAATACCAAAAGGTAGTTAAATATCAAAGAAAAAGATGCTGAAGCGAACAACACTAGACCTAATTTTTTACAGAAATAAAAACTTATGTCAACGATACCTGGATGCTGGCTTTTTCTTAAAACTTATTGGTGATAGATAAACAATCACTCATTCACGTGTATTTTAGTATTTCTGTTGTGGATGGTTGGTGCTCCTTCAGCTTAATTTCTGATAACAAAATGTAATCGTTTTATGCCGGGGTCTTCCTCTTCCCCCAATTAATTTTCTATTTCACGTTTCAGATCGAGAGCTTTATCATCACAAATTTGAACTGGACGATGCTTTCTTCTGTCTCCATCTGGCGAGGAGACGTGGAACTTCAATAAACATGTTTTCTCTTTACAAACAGCTGATTTAGAAAGTAAATTTTGTTTATTTATATATTTTTATAAATATTACCCATGTGTTTATAAATTCCGTCGCTTTTAGGGTTATCAAACAAAAAGTAAGAGATAATATTTTATCCTATGAGAAGCCATGTGTTTTTGAAGAAAATTCAACGTAAGCATGTTTAAGCACATGAAATATAATTTTATTATTACAACCAAAATAATAAAAAAAATTGTTGACCACTTCCCGCGAGACGGAGTCGAACCGCCGACCTAAGGATACCTGACAGTCAACCTTCTACAGTCCTCCGCTCTACCAACTGAGCTATCACGGGTCTGGTCTGCCTAGACACCTCGCCGTGCGGCCTTATATGATAAAACGCTCTCAGCAAATCTGTACATCATTGACATTTCATACAAGATAATAAAATACATACTCACCAGCCGGTCGCTCAGTAAACATTCATTTGTCAGAAAATGCAACTGTAAAACAACACGTTTTTGTTTTTCACCTACAAAATTAAAGACTGAAGATATTGTGCTGGACAGCATCGGAAAAAGAAATGTCTCACAACAATATATCACTCTGATTTCAAAACGTTTTATCCCAATCCGGTCTCCAAACAATGGTTTCTAAACAAGAATGAAGCTGTGATGTACCTTATAAATCTATTTTGAATTTCCAGACCTCAGATGTGGCGGTTTTACAGTCAAACGAGACAACAATGAACAATCAACACCTGTACACAGGTAAACAATGTCACCTGACTATGGCGGCCGCGGAAAGCAATGTCACCTGTGCAACTCACTTTGGCCAGTACAGGCTGCGACCACATATTCATTTATTGATAAATTGGGGATTGAGTTGCATACCAATTCTGTTGAACAGTGATTTACTTTTCGTGTTCATATTTTGTCAATACCATGTAATAAATTTGGAATTAAAGATATATGATCTATTTCAGCTGCTTGCATCTGACCTCGGTTCGCTTCGGTCATATTTGTTTCCATATTCAAAGAAATAAAATTGTCCTTCTTTTAGTAAAATCTGGTATACTTTTGTTGCATTAAAAATGACATGCAAGATTCAAAATGTACACAGCTAGCGCATGGTTCAGGTAAATCTCACCGTAAAGAAGAACTCTTTGTTTACGAACAAAAAAGGTTATGTGGTAACTAGCGAAAGGATGAATCGTGTACACTGTACTGATTTTCGTAGTTGAGATTAAATCTAGTTAATATTATGTGAACTTGCAAAATAATTCTGTTTTGTAAGCTGGCATGTCTAACACCCAGACGAACAGCCTCATTCCACCCCAATACACCCTAATCCAGCCTTAATCCCTCCCGAGCTCGCCTCATCTCCTTCCACCTCCACCATGCCCCCTTCTCGCAGATCAAACACCACACCACACCCCTTAATAAGCCCCTTGTAGTCCTGCACCGACGGGAACTGTCCCCAGATTAACTACCTTCCTGCCACAAAAAGCAAAATACTCTCTGAGTGCTGATTCAATCAGTTCGATTCTGGCTCTATCAGGCTCTTTTAATGCGTGCCCTGAAGCCCAAATTTGACCTAATGACTGGCAAATTATCGTATGAATCAGGATGGCTTAATTTTCTTGTCAAATTTGAACAAGATGTGCGCATATTAAGCGGCTATACAGAAGGCTAGGAAGTGTCAGGACTCGAGAGTGGGGTGGGGCCCAGAGATGGATAACCCCATTAGATCCCATTCAGGCCTACCTCAACCCTAATACTGCCTAATAACACCTTGGCCCTATCCAAGTCCATATAGAACTATTCACAGGATGGAGGTTTGATCTTCTATCCACTGGTCAATTTGTCTCAATAGCCCCACAAATAGAGTGTCTGATCCTATCTAAATACTCTTTCTCCCTCTGGTATAAATGTCTGCAAAAGAGCAAAAGTTGGCAAAGAATATTCACTTTATGGGATTCATTTCCCGACTCCCTGATCTTTTTGAGGTCACATTTATGTATTGAATTGTGAGTGTACTTTCGACGTTGGTCTATTTTTTGAAAACTTCAAGACTTGAAATTGAACAGATCTATGTGATAACTTATTCTCATTGCAACATAATATTATATTGATTCTTATTCTACGTAGTTTTTCACGATAAGCATTTCTGGCACATCTGCCAGATGTGACAAATCTAGAAGTGGATTTCTACTCCTTAATTGCTATTGCAGATGTTACTCATTTAATGAAGTGTATATATTCTAGTAAAAACTAGTACTGTAATCTCAAATAATCCTTACCTGTAAATGTTAAATTGTGATAATTCTTAGAAAATGAATTTTATGGCCCTTAGATCTGACAGATCTCAACCTCGATTGAGCTGAAATATTCCTGGTAGCCGAATTTTACTCTGAAAGTTTCGTTTTTTAAAAAGCTTCCATAATTTCAACGATGCCTGCAAATTATCGTGCACCCTGAGAACGCATTTCTCAGGACATATCAAATTGGCCGGGGCCATTGTTATGTTAGATTGATTTTCCGGTTCTGGGCAGTTTTTCAAACTTATTACTTGACCAAAATTTCATGAAATATGTTTAAAACCAATTTCAAAGGATTTACCCCTTAAGTGCAAGTAATGAATGTGTTTAATCGAGTTTTTCACAATGAGATCAAATTTTACATTTAAAGACAGAATTTACAGCAGACATGCTTTAATGATTTTTCAAAATGTGAAATGGTGCATGAAACAAAATTCAGTTTAAGGTCTGCCAAGTAGCATACGCCTCGCGGGCCTATTTGGATATGCATTCAGCCTTAGATCCAGCGATGGTCAGAGTTGTGAGTACAATTCCCAGTTGAGGCAACTTTTTGCTGAAAATTTTTTAATCTCTTGATGTAAATTCAGGCTTAAAATGTAAATGTGATCTTATCGTGAAAAACTCGAATTTATAAATGACAGCATTTCAATATCTGTTTAAAATGGGTCGGAATTCTTCCCACTACCAACATAGTCTCCATCTATGATTTGCTACCAATAATACCTCTGTTCATAATATACGATCAAAGAATTTTCATTTATAACTAGTAATTTGTTTCTTCCTAACTTTAGACTAGATCCAAATCAAGAATTTTGTGAAATCCTGTTCACATGGAGAACAGGGTAAAATCTACATTTTCAAGTTGTGAGACTGTAAGAATTTCGTGAACTGGCCTGATAATGGAAAGCAATTTATCACTCAAATTGGAAATAGATTTAACATAGGGCTTCAGCAAACTAAATAACATTCAACATTTTAAGATGTGTTTCGTTTGGGTTCACCACATTTACTTTCATTTAACTCGAGTTTTTTTCTTAAGGAAAACATGTTGTCAGAGCAGCCAATTTAACTTCAGATTAATTATATGTTTAATAAGCAGGTAAATATGCAGGTGTACATCACATTTGTAATCATGGTAAATAAATATTCCAAACAAGGAGTTACATACTTCACACTAGTCTTGTCTAGTTAATTACAAGTAGATTATTACAGATTGCAGTACATTGTTGCCAACAATACTGCAACAGTGACATTTCTGTTCATCATAATTTTGTGGGGTGAGATGGGTTGTTGATTGTAGAATTTATAATAGCCTTTGTCTGCAGTGATAATTTGAGCAGAATGACAATTTCTGAAAATAATATTTTTTAGAGTTTTTGCATTTAATCTTTCTGTAAGACAAAATGGACATGGGTCTCTCCGATAAACATTTTGCTGTAGATATGAAAAAGGAAACAAATGTCTAAGGCAACCCCCGTTTCAAAAAAAGCACCACTTTTTGTTATAGCTGTATATTTCACATGTACCTCTGCTGATCAAAGTCGGTATAGCACAAAGAAAAGCGCATCCCTGATATCGTATGTATCAGTTAAAGTCAGATACACCTTCCACCTATTGTCATCTGACAGGTAAATTGAGTGAAATGAGTGTAATGTTTGTTTACTACCCCCTTGACCTGTCAAGTGTACGACTAACCTCACGGTCTGCGGCCTCTTTTAAGTGACAACTATCGATTTAATTTATATTGGTATCGGAGGCCCTTCGTTTTGTACCCCATGGATATAAGGAACACGCTGGAGCGTGAAGAGGGGAGCTCAAACTTCAGGAGGCGCATAGTTTTGGGAGTCGTATCACTTACAAGAACATTTGTCACGCGGTAATATCGCCCATGACAATGGCACCATGGTGACAGGTATTGCGATGATGGTTTGATCGTAATTACCCAAGATCTCTAACCTGTTTCACCCATTCCTAATCTCTTTATAAACATCTACATTGTTGGGAGTGAAACTGATCCGAGGAAGCTCTCTTACACCTCGGTCTAACATCCTCTTGGTGTGGATTTAAATACACTTTCAACCTTTGAAGAGTTCTCACGTGAATTTTTTAAAGAAGACGGTAATCTACTAAGACTTGCTAATCTATCATACTAAATTCAAGGAAGATATTCAGTACTTAAACACGTAAATTATTGTTAGAATTTCTTTATGTTTTGAAAATCGTTGTTCCTTTCTTTCAACCTGTTATCTGACCTTGGTTGAATACAGTCTGAGGTACCAGATGACACCTTGTATGAATCAATAGGAAAGTATAAATGTGAGGTTGAGACCTTACTTATTCAAGTTCTCATGAAAGTGGATTTTTAAATGACTGGAAAATGTGACGACTAAATAAATCAATTGACAAGTAACTTTCAACACAAACTAGTTTTTCAAAATGGGGAAGTTTTCATCTAATTGGATGAATTAGACAAATTGGACAGATGCAGTGGTGCATAAAATAGGTGCTATTTAAAGTTTCCCACAAGCACAGTTGACTCTATGGTGTGATGGTTAAAGCAGTTGGAATATAAGCAGGAGATCCTGGACTCGAACCCCACTTTTGTAAAAATTTGTTTTGTCCAATTCATCTAATTAGACAAGACCTCTGAAAAACTCGGATGGCAATTACGGAAATACTTGACTGTGGTGACTGGTGTTATTGATAGCATGTCAAAATCTCACACATCTTCCTCGGCACCACGAGATTTTACGAGATTAAAGCCTCGAAATCTATGAAGCCGAGTAGCTAAAGGAGAAATTTGATTTGAGCTAATAGATGCAGGTATCATCAGGACCTACTATTTGACAAAGGCTATAATCATCTCAAACTCCCTGCAGAAATTCAGACCGACACATTTAAATGGCCTCGGGGAAATTCTATGATAAAAAGTAACTGATTCATTAGGGGTTTTCGTTTTTAACCTTATACTGCCAAGTTTGTGTTAAATAATTAACAGAACTTAAAAATTAATGTTCAAATTGATATTTTAAATTCATTTTAGCTTACCAGATTTAAATAATTCTGTATAAAATTGGTAATTTTACAGTGAAGGAATTCATTCTTCAGATTTCATATTTTAAATCTGAATTTCTGTCAAACAAAAACATGAACTTTAGCTTTTAACACAATGTTGCCAGAATGAGGCTGAGGACGAAAAACCTGATTAATCTAATAATGTACAATTGTATTTTTAAAGAAATGCTTATTTTTGAGGGACATTTGAATAAGGGGAGTATTGGCGTTTAAACTTTCCAGAACACAGACATGCACAGTACTGTAAGGTGCGCGTTCTGTGTACCTCTCCGCGAGAGTAAGAGAGCAAATCTTAGGTTGGTGAAAGTGCGTTTATTCTACTCTAGCCCTATTAGCGGTGCGCTCTATATATGCCGGGCTGCTATAGGCCGGTCTGGTCCAGATCTAGGGTATGGGTGGAGCCCTCCCTGTACGTGCTTAGGCACGTGTCGTACCCTGCAGTACTTATCCTGATATTTACGAATTTTCTGCACGTCAGGGTGTTAAAGGAGCCCTGAAAACACGAACCTCAATACAGAAAGTAATGACAAGCAAAGAAAATTCAATGGCATGTCAATTAAAGTTAAAAGGTTGTTGCTTCCTGCAGAAAGTCAATATGTTTTCACAATTACAAGGAGAGGTTCCCTTTCAAGATATTGTGGAAGAAAAATTAAGACCAGTTACGAAAAGTTGTTCATTCGACAAGCGTTACATTTGTGATAAATTTACGTTCAAGAGTAACATTTTTATGTTAACAATTTATTTTTGCATTATACAATGAGGAATGAATTTGTTGTTACGCGGATTTCTGAACTTTGCTTAGAGTTAGGATGTCCATCGGGATTTTCACGATATTTTCTGTCAGATCTAAAGTTACACAGAACAAGATAAATTTCGTCAAAAATGGTCCCCAGTGGGGTTTGAACCTACAACCTCTGCATCATCACTCTAATGCTCTACCAACTGAGCTAGTTAGTAATCTGTTGGGTAGGAGTGAGCTTTGTTTGTTTCGTGCACCACATGACATGTTGAACTTTGTTCATTTCTAGAATCATTAGAGCATGATTTTATTAAGGCCTTAATGGTTCACGCAGACAACCAAACAGTGACTTAGCTCAGGTGGTAGAGCATTAGATTGATGATTCAGAGGTTGAGGGTTCCAACCTCTTTGAGAGCAATTTTGGACGAAATTTATTTTGTTCTGTATAATTTTAGATACTAGTATGTCAGATAATCTGACAGAAATGCCTATCATGAAAAACTAGACTGTGGAGATACTTTGATAGTTGAAAAGTTTTGACGCAATGCTGATTGTTAGGGTTTTCTCTGCAGTGACCTTCCTTTTTGCTTTTACTAGATCACGTGAGTTTCTCTTATGAATTAACGTTTTATTAATTTGAGAGTAATTTAACAGTTACTTCTAAAAAAAAGTCAGTTTAAACGAAAAGAAGATTTTGGACATTTCGCAATTCTAAAGCTGCGTTCACACTGTGGCGGCAACGGCAAAGATTTCATTGCCGTTGCTGCAGCAAGTGTTCATACCAAGTGGACTATGCGACAATGGCAAAGGCAATTTTTGTTTGCTTTTCTCCAGATTCCTTTGTCGTTGCCACAGCAATAGGGCATCAAACCAAATTAGTGACGACACCTTTGCCGTTGTGATTGCCGCAGGTCTCCATGTGAACACCTCCATAGAGACCAATGTAACCCATTCTTGAAGGAAAAATATTTAAATTGCCTTTGTCGTTGCCGCAGCTCAGTATGAACGAGCCTTTAGGTGTCACGTTTTACTTAACTTTCAAAAGAAAGTACATTTTCACGTGAAAACAAAGAGTTGATTGTCCTCTTTTTGGCGAGGTTATAGTAGGAGTTATTATTATCCGAAGATTGCTACTTAGAAAACTCCCTCAGAAAATCCACAATACTAACGAAAGACGTCAGTTTTAACGTCATTCCTACTGTTACTATGGAGAAGTTACAGTTTCTGGATTAAACGTTTCCTACACAATCCTAGGAGACAAATATTCCCTTCAGAACTAAATCCAAATATCAAATACAGTTTGTGTACTTTTCCAAAACACAAACACCAACACCTACACGCCATGTTATTATCATATTTTCAGTTTGCTAAAAAGATGAATTCCTACTTACGGCTAGTCTTTCGTTTTCGAGATGAAAACTTGGGTTTTGTCGCAGGTACGTAAATGTGACCGATTCACAACAACAAGACTAAAGGCCTGTTCACACTGAACGTCACCATCACGTCAACGTCCCCGTCAATATAACGTTGACGGGCAGCACCTTTGATCTTTTTGACGGGCACTGTGACAGGCATAATGGGTTGCATACCCATTTGCCTTTCAACGTAGCATTTTTACGTTGACAGTAACGTTAACATAACGGTGACGCTTGGTGTGAACAGGCCTTAATGGTCGTAACGTTTACAAGAGATGTGCTATTTCTCCGTCTCAACTCTTCGTGCGAAACGCACCGATTTATCCGAAACTTTAAGGGCCTATTCACACCAAGCGAAAGCGAAAACGATTAAAGAGTAAACGGCAAATATCAAAGAAAAAAACGCTTTCGCTTAAGTTTCTGATTGGTATGAAAATACCTTAAAGCCTGTTCATACCGTGTGGCAAGTTGGGATACTAAAATCTGATACAAGCAATCGCTGACCTGGATATTCCTCCTCCGTTATGCATCAAGTTTTACCGCTTTTAGCACATGTGCCGAAAAACGTCCCAATCACCAAGTGTGAATAACAATGTAGCATATCTGTACCATACATAGAAATTATCCTAAAAAGATTCCCTGAATTCAACGAATGTAACCCACTACTTGTCTCGAATACGACAAATGTCCCTGTTGTTGACGAACCGCATGAATCGGCCATAATAGAGTACTTGCACCTTAGTGAAAGAAATTACAATCACAAAAGTGAATACAGAACCCATTTCTGAACTATTACCATTCTTCAGTAGAATAGCACAGCATTGTCCTGAACCACAACCACTGAATGCCACACAATTTCATTTTCACTAAATTCAATGTCTTCCTCTCTGGGTAAATGTTATGAACATTTAATGAATACAGGTGCATGGTTGACCAACTATGTCGCCCAGAAAGTTCTGAAATCTGGTGCATCAAATTGACAGGTCTGTCCCAGGTCAAAAATAGTTACGTGTTTTCTTTTCTCTAAATTTCTGTGTGCGTATTCCGGCGGTGGTTCCTATTTACTTGATGGGAAAATAACTCACAATCGTCCACGCATTCGCAATCGTTTCAGGTGTAAATGGATCTTAAGTCCAATGGTAGGTCTACACTGAGTGAAAGGAATGCGAACGACATGTAGCACATTAAATTTCATGGTAGTCGCCAGCATTAGTGAATGTATTATTGAAATGGCTTGGAAGTTTTTCGATTTCACATTCGCTTTCGTTTAGCGTGAACCAGCCCTCATACCATAAGCGACATCACATTCAACACGTTGTGTCTCAGATTTCACGAGGAATCGCACCTATTTACGGCAGCAAGTAGAGCGTATCGTTTCACACTATATCAATCATCATGAAATACACACCCATAAAATCTGTTAAAACGCACCTCATTTCTATCGTAATGGAACCTGCTCAACTTAAAACAGGGACTTGTCGCAATGTGAGATCGAAACTGGAGCTAAACCGTGAATCTTATTATTTGTTGCTAATCTCATTTCTTCCATTAACGTGATAAAACCAGCCAAGCAGAGCTGTCGAACAATGAAGAGTAACATGTATTACACGCGTTATTTTAGAGTAAATTCGGTGCGTGCCTTGAACTTCTCGTTCAGTTGGGACTTTTCGGCTGTAATGGCAACACGGCATATTCACCTTAAAAAGAGCAAATACAATGTCATAAAACATACATCTCTGTACACAATCCATGTACATACACAGTGTGAAATGGTTTCAATTTGGTATTTAAACAGGGTCGTGGTATAACTGAAAACCGAAAAGTGAAATGGTTTCAATTTATCATTAAAATAGGGTGGTGGTATAACTGAAAGTCGAAAAGTTTTTAACAAAACAAACATACGAGGAATACAGTTGTACATTGAAACAAAGTCTCTCACAGAGTCTGTTGCATGTTAGAGCGTCTTCACCAAACACAACATTTTGTGTGTGGAACATTGAAATTAAATCTTCAAAACTAAAGTGACGTGTTGTTGTTGCGGGAGCATCAGAACAAAGTATTTCAATCTACTAAATCCGCGTGTTTTGGTGTTGATAATGTCATACATGGAAGTGTGTGTGAAGGTGCGAAAAGATCAGGGACGTAAGACACCCTCCCATTAACACTCAAAGGCATACCGACCACGGGTGGGGACGGAGGTGTCACCTTCCTGGCTGGTACTTCCTGGTGGGGCCTGTCCCAGTGTATCATGGGATAGGGAACCTCACCCTCCCTATGGACAAACAGAACTCTACGTGGTCGATAATAAACATCACATCCACTGTACGACAGCACAAAACTAAACCATAGCGGTTTGTCACAACTCATCTGAACCACTCCGGATCCGAGTCCATCCATCTCAGTAACAATTTGCCTTTTAAACTTAGGAAAACAAGCTGCACAATGAACAAGCATCTTCAATGAAGAAAAACTGAGCAATTTTCCTGCGGTGAATGAACCTGTGAGTTGTGGCATTCAAAAACGTCAATGAAAAGTTAGCTTCATAAACCACATAGCGGAACAAAGCGACATGCCAATGCCGTAAAGAAGCACATCCAAGGGGCTGGATCCAAGGGGCTGGACGCGGTCAAGAAGGCTACATCATCTGGTCATATATCTTGCAAGACAAGAGACTTCTGTGCATTCTGATATAAGATACACCGATTTCTTCATAACTATATGAGCATGAAATGAACTGTATATTGCCACCTGCGCGCACAAAGAATGAATGTAACTGCGGTGGCTAAACAGGCAGTTAAAAAATACAGAAAAGTGTTCTGGGAGTTTTTCTCGGGGGAAAGATTAAACTTTAGCCTTCAGCTTTGAGCTTTTAATCCAGATGTGAAACTGACAAGAACTGTGTAGATACATCCCCCAGTGTGTAATTACTGCCTGTCAGAACCCAAGAACTGTGTAGATACATCCCCCAGTGTGTAATTACTGCCTGTCAGAACCCAAGAACTGTGTAGATACATCCCCC
>JBCAUG010206181.1:0-19277 GCA_038406175.1 Haplosyllis leylae | reverse complement strand
CCATTGACTTACATTGGGGCAGAATTTACTGATATCCTCGCAAATGGCAGAATTCATTGAACTTCCTGCAGGGTGATCATCACTATTTAAATCAAGAGTTTATAGACACATTTAACATTCTCAATATATCGTGGCACCCATCATGGAATAATTTGGTGGTACTCGCCATATGTGCTCCTGTCTATGTTGTTCGGAAGCAGGAGGAAGACAAAAAGGGGTGAGGGATGAGAGGAGTACACTGGAGATGTACAATCCTTTAGTACTACTCATCATATATGGTCCTGTCTGTGTTTTGTGTTGGGTGTCAAGAGGAAAGTGAGAGGGGTGAAGGATGAGAAGAGTACTACACTGGAAAGTCTGGTAGTACTCACCATATGTGTTCCTGCCCATGTTTGTGTTGGGTGGCAGGAGGAAAGTGAGAGAGGTGAAGGATGAGAGGAGTACACTGCACAATCTGGTAGTGCTCACCATATGTGGTCCTGTCTACGTTGTTGGGTGGTAGGAGGAAAGTGAGAGGGTGAAGGATGAGAGGAGTACTACACTGGAAGGTCTGGTAGTACTCACAATATGTGGTCCTGTCTCTGTTGTTTGGTGGCAGGAGGAAAGTGAGAGGACTGAGGGATGAGAGGAGTACACTGCACAATCTGGTAGTACTCACCATATGTGGTCCTGTCTGTGTTGTTGGGTGGTAGAAGGAAGGTGAGAGGGGTGAGAGATGAGAGGAGGATGCTCGGGATGATCAGTACAATCTGGTAATATGCGCCAGACCGTGCTATGTGGAGCGTGAACGTCAGGATAGGAAACGGTTCAGTGCAGCAGTTATAATATCTGCAGAGAAAGAAAAAAAATGACACACCTGAAAAAATTCAGTTACGATCTGTCTCCCACTTATTCTGAAAAACAACTCTGTGCCCATGGAAGTCCATGCATACACGCACACTCCCGGCGCATAGCTCTAGTAATTTTCTCGACGAAGCAAATACCATTTGTCATTTGAAAATCTCTGTACGTGCGATGGTTACGACAGACCAGGAAAATTGGGCAATCGAACACATGTTAGAAATCTCTGTGCGATGGACGTATAAAGCAAAATAAAACAGACAAGTACATTTCAGACTATCTCTGAATGTTCGATGGCTATTGTAGCCATAACTACGCCAGACCAGCAAAAATCCGCATTTAATTTGGCAGACGAGTACATTTCAGGCAATCTCTGTGCGATGGGTAAATGGAGAGCAGTGGAGTTTTCTCTAAATAGAGCAGAACTTTCATCAAATTCAGTGAATTCAGAGAATCAGAGAAAATCACTGAGGCATGAATTAGGTTCAGTACAAGGATCTGCTCTGTTGCCTGTTTCTCTGTGGTCTTGTGGTATCATCTCTGTCTCTTATACAGGAGATCCTGGGTTCCAACCCCACAGTGCTCATTTTTTAATTTTTAATTTTTTTTGTCACTGAATTCAGCGAATTAAGTGAAAACATTTAGAGAAAACTCCAATGACTCAATTAAATGGGGATTATTGTTGGTAGGACGTGGCGGACGAGTACGTGTTAGAGAGATGTATTTCAGTTTAATAACGTGGACTATGTTCAGTTCAGGTTTAAACATACCGTATCGTCTTTTTGGCGGAGTGCTCGAGCAATGTCCAAGTATTATAGTCAAGATAACGTGATATGTCGATTTCTGTTATGTTTTTGTACAAATTGAGATCCAGTTTCAATCCGTGGTAGACCCAGGACCCGTACTAGGATGAAAGTAGAGATGGTTATTCGAAAATAAATACAGCAGGATTAGAAATAATTACTTTTTGTTAAATAATTTTGGTTAGTTTTCAATAGTATGTTGTAAGCCATTTAAAATGTTAATTTTACTGAAAACCAAACTTTACATATTGGTAACAAAAATTCAGTAACGGATTCAGGATTTTCCCAACCAGCAATTAAGGATCACCCTTCATATCATATTATATTTATCTTGTTTTGATTACCTCCATTTGGCATCTCTGGGTATCATAAGGAAAAGCTGTTGTATCAATGGAACAATCCACCTCTGCCTCCACAGATGGTACAATCATCACATGTCCATCACTTATCACATGCATCAATGGCTCAAAGGTCCTCTTGATTCTTCTGCAGTAGAATGAAGTATGAATTTCAATGGGTTTGAGAAAACAACTCAAACATGCCTTTCTTGTTGGTGGCTCGTAGAGTCACCTTATTGGTTACTTCGACGTGAACTTAACATCCTGTCCAAGCCCTTAACACCTTAGCAGTTTTATGAAAATTAGGCCTACTTTAACCTGCATTCATTGGTTGGAATTTGTTTGTACGAGAATGTTGTCATGACATCATTTAAACTCTATGTGCCACCAATTGGGTCAAGAACTCAACGTCATATTTTTGTATTTTTTTGAGATAATTGGTTATAATGACAGTACTTGGCGACAAGGATTTATTGTTCCGCTTCCGCTCAATTCCTAAATTTTTACCATCGTAATGTACGGGGAACTAAGCGGAAGCGGAACAATAAATCCTTGTCGCCAAGTACTGTCATTGACAACAAAGGCCCGAACCTTATAATGACAATCTCTAAATTATATTCAGTGGGATTTGATCTCGTATCATGTACTTTATTAGTCCATGGCTCTACCACTAGTCTTTCAGACATTGCTTCCAAGTCTTGATTTGAGACTTTACGTCTTTGTGAACATTTTGTTTTGTGATTAACACTTCCGACCCCAAACTCAAACCTTTTCTCCCGACTGTTCTGCAAATACGATGACATTACAAAAGAAACCTGCTTCAAGCCCCAAACTTTCTGTGGCCCAAATCTTTTCTTACTTTCATTGTTTTGTGTTTGAAGGAAGGTTAGAATAAAATTTTAGTTAGTTGAACTATTACCCTCCGTATAGAACGACATCTGGCGTCCAGATTTGTGAGGAAGAAATCGGAACACTGTCCATTCCACCGAATTCTGTTTTATTCCATGGAATCATTTCGTCTCTCCAGAGCTTCAAATATAAACAGAGATAGTGAACATTTTCCCTTGTGCCTTTAGTCAAGTTCTGGTTTCACAGAGGGAACCTTTTAATTATATTATTTACCCATGTATGAATTACTTTCCCACAAAGCATAATTTGGAACATTTATGATTGAAATGTCAGAAATAAATTCAACATCCAGGGGATGAAATAATAGGACACACCCATCACTTAACCGCGCAGTCCTACTCCCACGTGACCACATATATTTTATGTGTTTTGGGGGTTCCGCACACATTATAGAACATCACTAGCTTTTTTGGGGTGCGTGGTAATGGGGGTCAGTCAGGGTGACGAGCGCCCTCTGATGTCAAAATTCAGTTGTGGCCATATAAGGTCATGCAAAGAAAGGTGTGTCTTCCAGCAATCTTATTGGTTAAAAAGAAGTAAATTAAAACTACGAGCTTACTTGAATGATCACTTGAGACATCCAAAAGTAAGCTGTTACCAAACCTACTTTTTGAACCTACTTTTCAGAACATCATTACTGGTTGCTTGGCAACAAGTTGATATGTGATAAAAATGTTACATGCTGATTAGGTCAGTTGGTCCAGACTTTTGACAGCCCTTGGTAACTCGAATTCACTTCGGGTTATGACATCAGTAAATTCGAGTCACCTTGGGAATGTCAAAAGTCAGGACCAACCACAATACCAGCATGTAACTTATAAAGCATTTCTATTGGGTCCAATCTACTTGCTTATCCTGCATATGCGATACCTAGGAAAGCAGGCAACTAATAGGAAAAGTTAGTAATGCTGAACTCCCTGCTGAAATTAGAACCTACATATCTCTCCCAGATCCTCATTTTGATGACCTCCAGTTTCTCATTGACCTCGAGAATCCGATACAAGGTCAGACCAACGCTGACATCAATAGCATCTGCAAAAGAAGAGGAGCTGACCACATTTTTCAATGCACCATTGAGATCTGGAATCACCCATCATAATTAAACGTCATGCTTTGCGGATTAACACAGAAAACTTAGCGCGTAACTTCTGCTGAAAGAATTTTTATCAAAAGTATAACTTTTGCTACAAATGGCTTTTGTGCATAGCTGAAATTGCATTGTTTCCACATAAGTATTGACGCATGTTCCGGATATTTCAACAATGATATTCCATGATGGAAGCTCAAACGATCATTTATAAATCTATCTACAGCTACGATAGTCTAACTATGTACATTACATAAGATGGAATTTAGAAAAGCCGCAGACTAATAGTCGGTAAAATAGACTTCGTGCCAGAAGTTAGCTCACTCTATGTGTAGAATGCTTCTTTATCCAACAAAAGTTTGGGATGTTCAAAAGCATGTGTGATCGATCAAATTCAGTTTGAGTTTGAGTTTTCAGTTTCAGTTTTTAAAAATTTTCTAGCTAGATAAACTAGAAACTAATTTAGCTCGCAAGCAAACAAGCCAGACTGTATCCTGCTGCACTGGTTTCAGTTTGATGCAGACAAGTAAACAGACAAGGGAAATACAGCTGGTTTGCCAACTAGCTAGATTATGTAGGCACCAAAACTCAAACTGAATCTGAAAACTCAAACTGAAACTGAGCTTCTCGAGATGCACAAAACCATTAACATTCCCTGTGTGGTAGCCGAGCCGGAGTGGCAGAACGGGTTTACAGCGCTGTGGTTGTGGCACGGACGGTCGTGGGTTTGAGCCCCGAACCTCCACCAATGCTTGTGGACACATCTGCAGGTATGTGGATCAAAAAGACTCGGCTGCCATGCTGACCTCTATACAGTCAGCAGGTGTCGCACCATGTGCAGGTGAGGAAGTACGCAAGCGAGGGATCCACCCTGGCTTTGAAATCCAAGGCAGATGTCAACTGAAGTCCAAAAAAGGGGTATCAGTGGCCCCACGAAAGGGACTTATGTCCCCCAATTTTTTAAAAACACAACAACATTCCCTGTGTGCTAATTAACTGACCTGATTCGTTAAGAACGGGTCTGGTACTCCTTCCGAGAGACTTGTACTTCTCTTTTATGTGTTGCACAATTTTCATTTCGTTGTTGAAGCTAAAAGGATGGCAACACAAAAATAAAAACTGGTGTGAATGTTCAGCTTGAGTTTGTGTTTGCGTTTGTTTTAGGTAGCGTTTGAGTTACTCGAATGTGACGAATGACAAATCGTCACTTTTCACACTTGTTCGAAAAGTGATGATTTAGCCATCATCACTACTGACATTTTTGGTGCCAGAAATGTCAACAGTGACCGTCACTTTTCAAACATTTTGTAAATATGATAACTTACTCTTTGGTAAAAGTGATGATTTGTCATTCGTCACATTCGCGTAACTCAAATGCTACCTCAAAAGCAAACACAAACTCAACCCGAAAATATCCACAAAAACTGTGAACAATAAAATGTTTACAGTCAAATAACAGATAATTAAAGCTGTTGTAACCTCTCTGCACCAGTACCATACTCAACAATGGCTAATTATAGAATATGTCTTTACTTTAGATTCGATAAACGGATTAGAAATAACCGAAGAAAAACTCACTTTTCTGTTGCCTGGACCCGAGTTGTCATCAAAATCACAAGGAAACAAATATTTTTGACATTTCCCATACTTATGTGCGATTTAGGGTCACAAAAGAATATGCTTATTTTATCCAATACAATTTCAAGAGCATTTGCCTGACATTCCGAATGCTTTTGATGCAAACAACTTTTAATAATTCTTCAGCCAGAACATCTCAACAGACATTTCTGAGCCATGTTCGATGTCACTAATTCTATCGCCATCGCGAAGAGTTCAGTGTGAACAACACCTTACGTCCAAATTACTCTTAATATTGTGTATCTTGGCAGCCTCCGTTTCCGTTCTGGGACACTGTCCGAGTCTAAATTAACAGTGTCCCAGGATAGTGTTAATTTGTGTGCGAACGGTGTCCCCCGCCGGGACAAAGGCCGGTAGAACTGAAACGGAGGCTGGGAACTGAAACGGAAATGGAGGCAAATCGAAAACACTCAATATTCGCCCAAAATTGCACAAGTTAACAGAGTACCACGGGCTTACACTTCTAAATCATTGCTAAACAGAACTGTAAATTAGCTACGATTTGCTGCTCTAAAATACACTGAACAGAATCAGCTGATGTTTGTTCTACTCTCTTCATCCATCAAGTTAATGGAATTTTCTGCGATTGTGCTGATAAACTGAGTCACGCAAGAAAAAAAAAGGATCCACTTTTTGTGGCAATTTAAAACAAATTTCATGCTCAGAATTCACATCAGCGCAATCTTTAGTACAAAATTCCATTCTCCATATTTACCTTAAGTTCCGATGAACATTTTCATTTTCAAACAGGATATTTTACCATGAGATGATTGCTTTCGTTTCCTGAGTTCCCTTCGTCAAAACAAATCCTTTTTTTTTTCAGGTCAAGGCGACACAATATCGTAATGGTTGAATAAATACTATTAAACATCAAAGTAGCATCAGCAAACGCATTGATATTTGTCAGTTTCTGATCCATTACATTAGTCTTTGTTTAGTTTTCTATTGTGTTGTAATGTAACATTAACGAATGTTGTTTTGTTTACACAAGGAGGAGGGACCGGTTTGCACTTCTTTGTGTCGACATTTTACGAATCTCAGATTATTGTACTGCAAGTCCATACAAACATTCAACTTAATAAAAGACACTTTAGTGTATTCCCATGAACAACGAAAACGATCAATTACAGAAATTTCACAACAAACCAATATTGCAGCGAAAACACTCATTATTTATTTGTCTTAGAAAATGTAAGTTTTTGTCAAAATGATTTCAACTATGAGCAGTATCAGGAAGAACACTCCGTCTAAAATGGTGGCCAAACGTTTCCAGTCAGCCTGCTTCTTATTCGTTTCAGTCTGTTGACTCGAACCGTTGTTCGTTTTCGTATCAGCACTTCCTTTCTTAAGTCGATTTGGTAAAACACAACAGGGACATTGAATCACCTAGAACAGATAAACGCTATTGTATATCTCTTGCAAAAACTACCAATTCTTGAAATTCATAGCTTTCCATCCCAACAGTCCTAGGTAATCCGCTGGGTATTAATTAATGGTTGCTCACTGGACCCATTTAAGAGACGGCAACGTGGCTTTAGTGAAACTAAACTGCCTTTACAGGCGTGCTGCATTAACCATTAGACAGGGGAGGCGAAGTACCTTGTCGGTCACGCTATTGTACGCTATATTGATTGTAATGCCTCATGTTAAGGTATGTTTACACGTAACGTTTTTCAGCACTTTATTCGGACCGTTTAAAAATGGGTTAAATGCATTCCTATGGTGCTATTTACACATAATGTTACAAGGATCGAAGGTGCCGCTCACAAAAATGATCTGGAAAATGCTACGTGTAAACATAGCCCAGGAGAGCATCCTTAAGGTACAAGGTTATGAATATCAATAAGCTTAATGACCTTGAAATTGGAATAATTGGAATGGTCATGCATGACCTTGGCATTGACTTTAAGCTTTGTACATACACTGACACAACCAGAGCCCCTAATGGCTCATTCACACTGCACGGAACCGGGAATGGGACTGGGACCAGGAATGAGTGTGTACGTGTGTGTGTGGTCCATGTGTATGTGTGTGTGTGTGTGTGTGTGTGCCTGCTTAGGTGTGTAAGGCATGGGAACAGGAACAATGGGTTGCTATATATTATACTGTGCTGTTCACGCTACACTGAGGCAGGGACAGGAACCTGACCCATTGTCTCCTATTGTGCTGGTCCCAGTCCGGTACCCGTTTACGGTCCTCCATCCGTGCAGTGTGAACGAGCCAAAAGAAGATATGAAGTATTACTGACCCACTGTAGGATTCTGGGCATGGGTTTGTCTTCGGGGAGGTTCCGGATTGATGTGACGACGATGCTAAGAAACATTGAGATAATCACCACCGTCATGTTAGCGAGCAGGTAGCGACCAAACACCGGAAGTTGAACCATTCCACGAGGAATCATTTCCGCTATGATCACAAGTAGCAGCAAAAAGGAGGCAAAAAGGGCAATGGCTGCAATCAACGTAACATTTTACTATTATTTAAAAATCTACCTTTGCAGCTCGGATTTTGGAAATACTTCCAAAGTGAGGAGAGACAGTTCAAGCGACAGTTACCAACACTCTACGCTACGTTCATATTTGCTTGACAGGAACGGTTATGAGGACTGCAACACTAGATACGCATAGCTGGACTTGTGCAAGTCTAAAATTAATTCATTACCAGAAGAACGTCCTTTATTGAGTTTTTCCTAAATTACCAGTGACAGGGAACTGCAACCTACATTCTACATACATTCTTCATACATTCTGCGGTATGGAACTCTCTCCGCCACCCCGCCCGAACCCAGCACCTTCAATGTTTAGAACCCTTTGCAATGGGTGTACAGTAAGTTCCATTTCCTCAGCTAGCCATTTCGTCATACACGATATATTGGCCCCCGTGTCCAAAAAGCGGGTTCCCAAATCACATTTAAATTTATTTCAAAAATAAAATAAGTTACCACAGCCATAAAGAAACTTTTATTAGAATTTCTTGTTTCACACCTCTACGGATATAGTGAATAGGGTTCGGAGCACGACCGAACATTGATTGGTTGTGTCTAATTCCGACTTTTCCCCTAATAAGAATCTTTGGCTTTAAAGTTTACACATTTGAACCAGTGGCGGATCTGGGGGGGGGATTTGCGCCAGGGACGCGCGCACCCCCTCTGGGCCAAAAATCTTCATTTTCATGCAGTTTTTGGGAAAAAAAATGGTCAAATAGTAGGTTGGCGCCCCTCCCTTAGGGGTTGGCGCATCCCCCTCTGGGAAATCCTGGATCCGCCACTGAAAATTTTGGTACCGTAGTTGATCCTGTCTGCGCTATTCTGCGGCATCAGAAACACTAGAAGAGTGACCGACGACAGCATCACGCCGGGGGTGATGAGCAGGAAGTTATAGAACCCAGCATTGCGTTTGATTTTCACGTTGAACATCAGATCTACATACGGTTCCTCACAGCACATGTAGTACCTAAAACAAAGCAGAGACTTAAAAAACGTTAAAAGAAAACAAAGAACTTCTCTCAATCCAACAAAATTGTTTTTTTTATCGAAAAGCATATCTAAAAGTGAGGTTGGGATAGTCCTTGACTGGCTCTGAATTGAACAGTCTGAATTACTGGCGATTGGTATGCGTTAATTTCTTCTCTGTCATTGATAAATTAAAAATTAAAAATAAATCAAGTGCAAACATCTAAAAATGTGAAAAAAATGGCAATCTGCATCTCTAATATGGATTATATGCAGTACAAATTCAAAGTGCTTAAAGTTTTCGATTTTCATTCACATCCTGTCGAAAATTTGAACGACATATTTGTTTCACCATTTTGTTTCTATTGTTTTTGCAATAACACAACGTGATATTTTCAATATGGCCAAATTTGGCATTCTTATGGAGGCGACACTTTAAGTACAGCCATTGAGAAAAAACTGCTCTAATGAGCGACAATTATCTATAACTGCCAGCTGGTTTTCTATTAGAAATTCATATCTTGGAAGATTTGCAGCTGATGTCTTTCTTCAACATGGGCGACAACAGAGCCTCATCGAGTTCCATTCAATAGACAAGTACAAATATTGTCACCAAAGTCGTACAAAATATGAGTGAATCAAATGGAAATTACTGACTTGGTGTTTTTTATGGCCGGATGACCCACTAGATCCCACTCCTTGCCGTCAATGAAGTCAATGACGTCTGTCTCCTCCAGACCATCGTAAAAATCCACCTGCACCTGGAATCCGTCATAGGTCCACGATCCGTACTGAAAACAAACCAGAAATACGTCTGTAACGTAATATAATAGAATCACAGCCGTATGAACATTAGATTTATACACATTGACGGAATAATATTCAGTTTCATAAATAGTTTCATAATGGTTGTCTCTGAGAAAACATGTTTTTACTCGTTCTTTGGACACCAAAATCTGACTGAACTGATGTGTTTGCGTGTGTGTGTGTGTGTGTTAGTGCGTGTGCCGGAGTGTGCGTGTGTGAGAGTGCATGTGTGCGTGTGTGTTTGTGTGTTGTGCGTGCGCGCACGTGTGTGCATATGTGCGTGCATGTGAGTTGTGCGTGTGTGTGTATGTGTTGTGCGTGTGTGTGTGTATGTGTATGTGTGTGTTTGTGTGCACGCGTGTGTGCATGTGCGTGTTTGTGTGTTTAGGTGTGTGAGGAGGTCAACCTTGAGATTGCAGCTTTGTTCATCGTGCGGGAAATCCGTCAGATCCATGGGGCACGAGACTTCCGCCGTGATGCTGCGAATCCACTGCACCGTACCGTCACTGATCACAACCACCATCGCCTCATCGCTCTCCTTGCGCTCCCTCGTCGAAACGAAAAAACCAAAAGGAAGAAAAGTTGCTTCCAAGTGGAAACTTTCCAATAAAAAACGGCACGTTAAGATCCAAGCGCAATCAATATAGTTTGCCAACCAAAGGTGGATTTTATCCAGGCAAGGAAATATATTTAATGCGGTAATTTCAAAAATAAAAAACTATTTCTTTGAAGATGGATAAGGCTCTCTATTATTTGTTACCCATTGTACAGGACAATGTCAGGCAGCCATATGTCCGAGGATCGAGCTCGAATAACATCAACTCCACCGAAATACGCAGGCGACCACAGAAGCAAGACGTCTTTCCACATCTAGATAGAGGTTAATTACTGTACATATTAGGGTAGTTGGTTTTTTTTCACAACAATATACTTTAAATGAGTTAACAAACAAGAAATTTATCATGCGTGAGCGCAAGAGGCATACCGTCCGCATTGCACAACCAACCCAGTCCTGTGCAGTAGGGGTACCCTTATCTGGTCAAGGGGTACCCCTATCCTTGTCTGGGGTGCCCCAGGAAAGAGCCAGGAACCAGAGACTAGAGTATCCTCCACCTGGAAAGGACAAGGGACCAGAGACTAGGGTATCCTCCACCTGGAAAGGACAAGGGACCAGAGACTGGGGGTACCCTTCTTGGGAACAAACAGACATCTGTGAAAACATAACCTTCTCGCATCCTTCGGAATGCGGTAGGTAATGATAAAAAACTTTCCTTACGTATCTCTCCCAGACCTTGAGTTTGATGATTTCTGATTTCTCATTGACCTCCAATATCTGAAGTAGAGCTAAACCGAATTGCACCGCAACCGTGTCTGCAGAAGCAATAAAAATAAAAACCTCTTAAACAGAAAATAACGTGAATTTTTGAAGGAATATACAGATTTATCACATGAAGGTGGGGTCAGTTTGTTCCCTGAAGGCACGTAGGGCCTTCAGGGAACAAACTGACTCCACCTGAATGTGATAAATTGTATATTCCTGATAAAATTCACGTTATTCGGTTTATTATAAAAGGGAAAAAATTCATGATAAATTTTTTTTTTTCAATGTTGGCTTGTGACATATCAAATGAAAGAGTGAATTAAGAGGGTTGTAGATTTTATGGTTTTATGTGTTTATAATAGATTTTAGTAATTTTTTCGTCAATTTTTCATGTACGTAAAAGACAATTTTTGTGATAAACAGCAAATAGTTTATTTATCTGTTCGAAGTAAGAAGAACATTTTCATAGAACATAACAATATATATGAACTCTTTTAATTAAAAATAATTGTTTTTTTAACAATAATGAATAATATTTGTGATAAATAGTTTAGAACATGAAACAATTTGAAAAATCTGACACATATTCTTGCTGTCGGTATGAGTGTTAGCACATTTTTTCGATTATTGTTGGTCTTTTGTTTTTGAAGTTTTCTCAGTTCTTTCTATTTATTGTTGAAGTTGTAGTTGATAGTAACACTTGAGTTTGGGAAATACATCTGAGGCAAGCGCTGAAATTGTTCGAATGCTAAATTTTGGTTGAAAGTATTTACTTGGGTGTTAATTGTTGGTGGATTTTGAACATTTTGCGGTGGTGCCATTGCTACCTGATTGTCTGTCTTTTGTTTGTTTTCGTTTGTAAAGTCAGTCTCGTACACCAAATTTGCAAGAATTGAGTCATCTATCATGTCAAAGTCATCAATTGGCTCCAAATTAAAAGAGGGTAAATTTTTTTGAACAGTTTCAATAGTCATGTTTTCGTCTAATCGCTGTTTTTCAGGTTGCTTTGATACAGTACTGGTGGGGTTTGTTTTGACTTTTTTGGGCAATAATGCATTTGATAAAGAATCAAACATTTCCTTGCGCTTTGTGTCAGGGCATTTCCTTGAGTATTCCTTTATAGTAGACTCGCTTTTGTGGCTACTAATTTGAATTATGTGTCGGCCTTCGAACCCATCTTCATTGAGTTGAGTTATCACAGTGGCGCAGATGGAGTGATTGGTGTAGTTTCCATCAAACTTTATGCTTTTGCTGAGTGAAAGTTTCATAAATCTTTCAAGCATATCTTTGCCAACACGATGTTTTTCGTACCATTCATCATCAGTGTAGTGAAGTCTTCCTTGTTTAGGTTTTTGTCAAAGGAAATCTGATTCTGCATTCAGTTTTGCTGTGTAAGTTTGGAACGTCATAACCAGACACAAATCTGGGTCTGAAGTGAATATGAGGAAAGAAGCATTTGTAATTATTTTTTATCTTTGCTATTTTAGGGTGTTGTACATTTTGTATTAAAGTTTATTTAGTGAAAAAAAAGTAAATGTTTAACAAGCTAATTTTTTGGTACAGGCATTTTAAATCTGTGAAAAATTTGTTGTGAATTTTTACGTGCGATGGTTTGATGCATCATTTGGAGTTCTAGATCTAGGTGCTTCATTGACGAAATTAATGAAGTGATAATGTGATATTTATTATTTTATTTAGTACTTACGTCCTGTAGCATACATTCTTCCTTGGTTACTTTTATCACAGTCGTCAATTCCGTGATTTTTATCCATTTCATCTGTCTTCTGAATGACATACTCAGTACCATCATTTTCAATGATTAACTCAAATGTGTTCTTTGTCATCACATACAGATTTTCTCTTCCACGACAACAGAAGTAGTAAATGATATTAAATATCATTTGTTGCTGTAATTTCTTGGGGTTTGGATTGTTCATGTGGTCATGGCAGAAATATTCTGATATCCTCTCTAAGTCAATTTGCGAAATAGGTGGATAAGAATTTTTCACTCCTTTACCATTCTTTTTAGCTTCGACAAGTATTGCTTTGAACATTTCATTTGCTCTGACAAATGGAGGGTCTTTACAAATGTCTATACCTTTCTGTGATCTCATGTGGCGATTAAGACCAGCTCTGATGCATTTTAGACTCTGGACTGAGTATTCTTCATCTTCTTTAATTGGCCTGACAGCAGGGTAGAACTCACACAAAATGTTATTGAGTTGCATTGCGGTTAAGTCCTCAAGTTTTGGGTACGATTTCAGTGTCAGAAAGTCTGAGAACTGCTTCAATGCACTTGCTGTTGCTCGTTGAGTTGTTACTTTATCTTTCCCTTCCAATAAAATATTTTTTTCTTCTTTAGTTCTGTCCCTAAAAGGTTGTACAAGTTTTTTTGAAATATCAGCATCTGCAATTTCCGCCATTGTTTATGTTTGAGTATGACGTTTATTTGGGAAAGCCCTTAAAGGGGATTCCAACTGTTTGTTCGTATCACGAATAAACTATTTTTCTGTTTGTTCGTAGTACAGATAAATTATCAAAACCAATCAAAATTCAGTAAGCAATAACATTACTACAATATACTAATTTGTTTGTGTTGCTTTGAATGCTTTTGAACCAATGAAATTACTTAAAAAGTTGCGGCTCCGCCGCCTTTTATAATAAACATTGATACCTGAAGAATAAATCTTTCAAGATGCAACCGTAATTTTATTAATTAAATTTAATGTTTCGAATTTTAAAATCACGTTCTGACTTAAGTTTTAAAGTGTAATTTTGAAATGCTTTTTGGTTGTGAAGAACCACTACAAACTTCAAAAAAATGTCCAAAATATTCAAGTAAATTTGAAAGGCGACAAACTGCAGCATGTGCAGGCAATTTCCTCTCTAAAGCCTTTTTATTTTAATGTAATTAAAGCTATTTGTCCTCAATTTATTGTCTTAATCGAGGTTTCCATGATAGGCAAATCTGACAGATCTGTCAGATCTGAGAGAAATAAAATGTATGTTTTAAGAATAATTACAATTTAGAATTTAAATGTAAGGGTTATTTAATATTTCCAGTACTTGCTAGATTGTGGGCACATTGTCAAATATTTAACACAAACAACAGCAATGAGTAAATATCTACTTCAAGGTCTGACAGGTCTGTCAAAAATGCGTATCGTGAAAAACTAGATTGTCCACACAAAAGATATGGAACCTGATTTGTTGTGCACTGGTCGCCCAACGGTTCCCACTTTGGCGTAGTTGTCAATGAGATTTTTGATAAGGCGTTTTTCATCACTAAGGCCTCTGAAAAAGAGAAGGACAGTGCAAGTTAAATCCCCCCTCCCCCAAAATAAAATTTTGTCAACGTTATTTTGTTCATGAAAAAAAATGGAATGTAGCAGTATCGTAAATCAGTGAAATGTTCACAAAATTGTGATTTAAACGTCACAATATATAAACATCACAATATTTAAACGTCACAACATTTAAGCGTCACTATAATACGAGATGGACATTTTTCTTGACCAATCTAGTGTTTTATGATTTGAAATCCTGTCCGATCTGCCTCTGACACGTATGAATTATTTTATGAAGCAACAATGGTTACAGTGGCGAATCCGCCAATGGGTTGGTGCATCCTACCATTACCTGAAAATTTAATTGTTTATCGCGAAAATCTTGAATATTTTTTGGGCATGTTTATTGACCTTATTTGGTGCTGAAAATGGACGAATTAGGAAAATCATGTGGCACTATTTTCAGCTGGAATTGTGATAATTTTACTGACACTGCTTTTTGATGCTGCCATTAATTAGATATAATTGGTGTTTATTGTACAATTGATGAGTATAATGTTCTGCATGAACAATTAACAACAACAAATACCAAAACAATTATGTGAAATAAAGTACTCCAAACAATGATAGACAAACATTTAACATACATGCATTATTGTACGGGATCAAAATAGATTATATGGAACATTAAATTTTCAAAGCAATAATTTGTATGTCTCAACTGACCTTACTTTTAAAAAAGGAATAAAATCACTTACTTTACTTTTTGGATGGATACAAGCAGAAAAAGGATACACATGTATCCAGCAGCCATCCTCCAGATGTGTCAGTAAATAATTTTTGACAGAAATCACGAAATATTGGAACCCAAACGTCCCTTCAAATTGTCGTAAGCCTTCTTTGATGTCTCGCAGGTTTCACAAGATTCCTTCGTTTCGTGTAACTTACTAAGCTTTACTTTTCACCGTGTATTTTCCTCGAATAATTGAAGATATTTTTACCTATGTGACATAAGTTTCCGTTCACAAGTTCAATCTTTGTTCAGTGGCATTTTGTATCTCACTGTCACAAGTCAAGGTTATTGGTTGTCCTGTCTAAACGGACGTAAATTATATGCAATGACATGGGACTCCCTCACGTGACACTGCTTACGTATCACTTTGATCAAAAAATTCACTGAGTCACTTTTTGTTGCTGATACTTTTCACGAAAAATTTGAGCCTTTTTAGTCGAAATTAGTTTAAGATTAAAATCCATACAGCACATCAATTGTTGTAGTAGTTAAACTAAATTTGGCACCTTAAATACAAGCAATGCCGTCCAACCTTGAATGAATTTATCATTGTAGATCTATGTGCCGCAACACATTACGCAAGAATTACTTTCTTTACCTATAGCTTGGTTATCAATGACATATCACTGGGAGGAAATTACACACAGTTCTGACTGGTTCAATTTACTGTTGTCTGTGAACATTTTCTTTTCAGGTTAACTCAAAAAATCTGTCTATGAAGCACGACTCAGTTTTTTTTTTCGGAGAGAACTATAATTATTTAGATTTACAGAACAGTCAGAGAACTGTTTGTAAGGGTTGACTCAATGCGGATTGAAACTTAATGTTTCTTCTACATCTTTCCCAAAATCATGGGGTATCAAAACGAATAATGAATCCCAATCCTTATCTTTCTGTTACCCGTGTTATTTTCTTGAGCACTAAGTAAAGTTTTCAATCAGGTTTAAGATAGCTTCACAATTCATAGGTAATTTACAAATATCTGACAAGTAAGTAGATCTTTCAGAATATATTCACAGAGTTCCCGTGCAAAAAATTTCACAGTGATTATTGAAAAACGTACACCCATGCCAGTACAATTTCAATGATCAGAAACATCAAGAAGAATGTTCCGTCCAGCAGTGTTGCCAGCCTCTTCCAGGAGTCATGGTTTGTCCCATTCACAGGTTCCACTGTCTGGTCACTCATCTTCTCGTTTATTTTGAGAGTTTCTCCACCGCCACCTGAACGTTTATTCTTTAATGGGAAGAGACGACGGATCTGGTAAATCATCACAGAATACACGAAAGGATATGTAACGTGATTCATATAATTCTTTCATCTTTGCTGATTACACACTCGGTTCATGAAAATATTTGGCCTTTCGCTGATTAGCTCTAAAGATATAACCTATCGCCCCTAAATATAATTATGTCTTTATCCGCTCAGCATCTCGGCTATATTGCTGGTCAGTTAGAGTAGAAATATATCTTCAATGTTGATTTACCTTCACCCCATAAATGATCAATACTTACCCAGCTACATTTTCCTGGCTTTTTCCCAGAACAGTTGCCAACAAACATCACAAAGCAGCTGAAGAACATCGCGATCACCAGAAGTGTCATGTTGGCGAGAAGGTAGCGTCCAATAAGCGGAAGTTGTGTCATTCCGTGAGGCATCACTTCCGCCATAATCAACAACAGCAGAAGAAAGGAAACAAAGATGGTGCAGCCTAGGAAGTAAGTATGACAAAAGCACACTTTTATCAGATTACAGACATTGCATGTTTCTTCCCCAGCTGTTGCAAAACAATGACTCATTTTTGTCACAGAATATTGAAACTTCCACTGTTTGTGCACAATGGGGCCCTTTAACACCAAGAGTCAGCATCAACACAGAGACAACATTGTAATTATGATAGCAATAAGACTCTCATTGAAAACAACAGAATCACTCAAAAATGGGTTGCGAGCCAATTCTATTTGTTTCCATTGTTTCTAATTGGTTAGCGCCATCACAGCGTTGACTCTACATGGGAGCCGACATTTCATGTGTTTAAAAGGACCTCATGAATGCACGATCACATCATTTCGTGGGTAAATACCTTTTCCTTCTCATGAATCTTCCAACCAAATGCCGGAGATTTATCTTAGTTACTTTAAGAAAACTGTATATCATTCGCACTCCAAAAACCCAGAATTGCTTGAACCTACCGTAACAGTTCCTGTTTACATTGTTTCGTGGCATCAGAAATATCATCAGAGTCAGTGACGACAGTAGAACACTCGGCGTGATCAATGCGAAGTTGAAGAATACAGAGTTGCGCTTGATTCTCAAAGTAAAAGTCAAATCTGGATAGGGTTCCTCACAGCACGGATAATATCTGTAGCGAAAGACCAAATCAAGCAAAATACTACGTCGTGAAAAGTGACAACAGTTTGGCCCGTTGCTATGACATAACATCATTATGATCGCACAATGACATTCTGCGTAAACAAATTCCTAGCAATGACTGCAGTTTAAATTGGACCTACTTATCATAAAAATGCCAAAGTGCCAAAGCAAAGCACGCCAACGCATGATACTACAGACCACCCCCCCCCCCTTTCAATCACTAAGCTGACTCTAAACAAATTAGCAAAAGTGTGTTCTTTCAATCACCCCAATCGTGTTTTTCACAATAAGATCAAATTTCACATTTTAATACAGAATTCACATCAGACACGCTTTAATGATTTTTCAAATGTGAAATGGTGCATGAAACAAACTTCAGTTAAAAGGTCTGAGAATTAGCACAGGCTATCTGGATAAGCATTCAACCTTAGATCCAATGATGGTCGGTGTTGTGAGTTCCACTGGAGGCAACTTTTTCAAATTTTTTAACTTCTTCATGCAAATTCTGGCTTAAAATGTAAATGTGATCTTATAGTGAAAAACTCGAATGGGTGCCGCAGAAACGTCAAAACCGTTCCTCCTGAATGACGAGTTTAGCGTGCTTTAGCAGAATCGAGGTTTTCACAAAGTCTCCGCAATACAAGAATGCCAATATTGCCATTTGTGTTTTAGCTGTAACATCTGAAATTTATTGTATGACTGAAGTATCCAACCTTGACATGTAGTCCCCATATACCCAGTGATATCAAATTTTGCATTTACTTATACAATACAATTAGAATAAAGAAGGAAATTGCGAATTTATGGGAACACACAAATGGCAATATTGCCACTATTGCCCGTGCTGTCATGCTTACCTGACATTCTTGACCCCCGGATGTTCCAGTAAATGCCACTGACTACTCTCCCTGTAGTTACTGACGTCAACTTCCGGAAGTCCGTCGTAAAAATTTATGTCCATTTTGAATCCGTCATAGGTCCAGGATGCATACTGAAAAACGAACCAAGATTTGTTTCAATTTTATTAAATCACAAGCTAAGATATCTGACGAACTATGCCCTATCACACATTTTCACATTGGGAATATTTTTTCTGTTTTTCTTTATTTTTAAAATGTGTTTGCGAACTTTCGTGATGGTTGTCGAGATGCCAAAACTGTTGATTTTATTTGAAAGTCACCATCGACGGCAAACTTATTTTTCTCAAAAAACACAAAAAAGGAAATATGAGACAGTCTCTGTAAATGTGCGAAATTTTTTTTTGAAGCGCTCTTTTAAGTGTGACGTATTAGTTTCTACGTGACACTGTTATGTAATTTCCTGGCAATGTTATGAATTTAAGTTCAAGCCAACCTAGCTACACAAACTCATGGCACCCTTGGATTTTACTCACATTACTTGCTTTTTGACAGCTAATCAACTTTAAATAGATTTTCTCTCCTAATATGAAAGAAATTTCAGGAAACTGGTTTCTCCGTCAATGCTCCTAAATGTTACGTAATGGTGGAGCAGCATGATGAATTATGTGACGAAGAATCAAGACAGTCCATTGCATCTGCTAGGAATGAAGCAACATTTCGAATTTTCCTACGTGAATATTATATTTTATATGAAATAAAGCTTATCTTCC
>JBCAUG010206070.1:0-19281 GCA_038406175.1 Haplosyllis leylae | reverse complement strand
GCTAACACAGTTACAAGACTGAGGTGGTAGGGATATGCACACTCAAGTGCAGTACTCAGCCCAGACATGATGTCATCACTCTCATCACTGATTGGCTCACTCACACATCACCCCACTCTGTCTAGACATTATGTCATTTACATGTGACAACTTGAACCTAATTGGCTGGAATTACCTATCACGAGTGATCTTTGAGGAGATAAACTATAAAATGCCCTAGATGCACTGTGGAGCTTAGTTTTTATGCGTCCGGTTGTTTTTCAAGATTTCTCTCCTCAAGCTCAACTCGTGACATAGTGACCAAAAGAAAAACAGCTAAATTTTTATCACTTTGAGAAAAATAAACAGACATTTTATTGTCATTATGAACATTTATAGGCAGCACTAAGGAATATAATACATGTTATTTGCCATAAAATGTGATAAATATACGACGTCGTGAAAAGTCGTAATACTCTGGCTCCCTGCTATGGGGTAATATCATTATCAAAACAATTAGCTTTAACGCCTCAGAAGAAGTTTCATTTATGTGAGATAGATTAGTAAGTAATGAATAAGTGAAATGGGCTTCAAATTCTGGGGAATGTTTTTTTCTTAGTCTCCATAATAAATTGTTCTTGGTATTTATTAATGAATATTCTAAGCATTTATATTTATTGTGCCGATAAGCGTCCCATTAATTACAATCGCTCCTACCATGATTCAAGCAGCGGGGTAACATCGAGATGATTTCAAATGAACATCATGGTAATTGTACAACCCGAAATCACCTTACTTACTTTGGGTCAGTGTCAGTTGCGCCTATCATTCAACAGCATCTGACTCAATCCTATCAATAAAGTACACGTCTGTATTTGTAAGGTGACACATCAATACACCAGCAGAGGGCCACTGTAATTATCTTGTCACAACATATCATACGATGTTAGAAGGCGTATGAGGCATATCCTGGGGCTGTTTGTCAACGTCTGTGGATTTTGATCTAATTTAATTAAACAGTTCTCAGGGTATATATTGATCAGTGCATTGGTGTTGGATATTTTGGTCTCAAATTTTATTGCGCTGCAGCGGGAGATTTTATTTAGCCTTAGTTCTTCGAGTATATACTTCAATGCATTTGTTGGTGACTCGTAGAGAGTTACCTTATTGATGAAATTGGGATCGCTTCGCGCACTTTTGGGGAACTTTTCCACGCAAGGTGAAAAATATTATTTCACGCAAGGTGAGATTGAACCCACGTGAGGTGAGATTGAAATGAAGCTCGGAAAACTTCAAAAACTTGAAAACTCAGAAAAACTCAAATTTCTTTTTAGGGTGGAGGGGACCCTTGGTCACCATATCTGATCAGTTTATCTTGGATATGAGACCAATAAAGCCACAGATAATAAAACCATAAGATTTGCGGCTCGCAAACACCATGCTATATCCATAAGCTTAAAGAGATTATAATACGGGTCATTCTGAATGCCACTTTCAGTAAAAAGGTTAATTCGAAAATTCTATTTCGCTCTTCATGAATGTCAGAAAAACTTTACTTCATGAAGATGTCAGAAAGCACTGATTTACGTCTTACAAAGATCATATGAGAATGTTATTTAACCTCTATTTTCAAGTAACTGGTATCTCTGAACCAGAAATAATATACAAATTAATTCTCTCTTGTAAGTTTCTATGTTTTAATTGGTGACGCGTTGGAGTTACCTTAGTGGTTGGTTTTGGCTTTTTGTCCCAAAATTTTGGGCTGGTGGTGGGGACCTAAAAATGTCATTTACTGTTCTGTGAATGTAAATGGGGTGGTGGTTCTACTTGGGTGCAGTGGGGACACCTCAACACTACATGCTGATATTGAAGTTGTTTCAACATTTTGCAATCCAGGGTGTTGTAGATCCAAAAACTTCATTTAGATTACCCTAGGCACTCTTTACATCCTTTGGACTCCTTGCACCTACCCTTGCATCAATTGGACCCCTTGCACCTTCACTCACTCCAGGCTGGTGGGGACCCCTTGTACTTTTGAACCTCCTCCAGCCCTTGCACCAACCCTCACACCCCTTGCACCTACCCTGACACCCTTTGCACCCCTTGCACCTTTACTCACTCCAGGGTTGTGGGACCCAAAAACCCAGTTTAGACTGTCCTCGCACCATTTGCACCCCTTTTCACCCTTCACATCCTTTGCACCAAGTACCAGGACTAAGCCTTGTTGTTGCCTGCCTAAATCTGCCAATCATGTCTATCCTTACTGAAAAAAATTAACAGAGATCATTAAGTTATTGTACAGAAGATTTTAGAATAAACATATTGGCTATTTTCAAAATTTTGTAAGGGTAATTTAAAACAAATTCATTACAGACCATTCTAAATCTGAATCAGTACTTTAGTATTTTTTACGTGTGCATGTACTGTAACCAAATATTTTTCTTTTGCTGTCCGTAATCTAGATCTCAGTGGTGTGATGTTTTTTGTTGCTTTAACACAGATTTAAGATACAGATATCATACATCAGAAAGGTCACATTAAAATAAATATGCAATCAAAATGGCAAAAAAGGGAACATTGATATCTGCATGGAGTGAAATAGATTGTTGTCACGCCACAAATAACTGTATCACAACACAAATTGTCAACACTGACTGTGGGAAAATATCGTGACAACGTGAAAGGAATCAGATTTGGAAAAAAGCCAAATTCTGGACCTCTAAAACTGTAAGATAGTTCTTTGTCATTCGTCCGTGCATTGAAAATTAATCTTAAAGTTAGTACGAAAGGGGAGGGGGTACCTTGTCTCTTGACTCAGGTCCTTTCTGGGGAGGGGAGGGGCACCCCTTAGTTCTGTCACTGGTCCTGTCCAAAATATTGTTTGCAGGTCCTGCCAGGGGGAGATGTAGCCCCACCAGGGCAGGGGTCCCCCCTCTCTCTCTCTCCCTTTCCCCGGCTAGGACAGGGTACCCCCTCCCTCCCCGTACCTCAGTTTTTCGTTCAGTTTAGTTTCAGTTTGACTTCAGTACATTAATAGACATTTAATTAATTTCTTTATTCCAGACAACACTGAGGAACTTAAAATAAATTCGCACCTAGATTGAGAAAATAACAAATTTATCTTTTAGGAATTTTATAATTTATCATGGTAACCACCACAGTTGGTGTATCAGAGATATTTTCGCCATGGACTTGTCCTTCCCATATGATGAAAAAATATGATTTAACCCAACAAGCTGCATGAAAAATCAGGTAAATGAAATAATATGTGAAAGATTGTTTGATTACGAAAGGAAGAATCAGAAAGCAGTTTTGAATTTACTCAGACGATTTGTTTAGACCCGACATTCCTTTTAAAACTTTAAATTTGGTCATAATTTTAAATGTCAATGAATTGCTTTGTGCAGTTGTGATGTATAGATGAACTGGTTGAAAAAAAGTGTCCTGTTCGAAAATGTTTCAGCCCAAGTTAATTTTTTGTGAAAGTCTGTAGAATTTAAACACTCAAGACAGTAGCTGTAACCATGAAATATTATATATTTTGACAGTGCAAATTTAACACCTCCGCATAAAAGACTCATCTTGGAGCAGAAAAATGACTTACAGTTCTGAAACAAAATAGATGAAACATTTCCCTTTTAAAAAATCTGTTGAACTTACTTTACTTACTTATTGGACAATGTTTCCGAAAATGCAAATTTTTGTTATTTATTCTGCGTTCACTGAGGCTTCAAATAGCCTGCAGTGTTGCTCCATTAGAACAAGATGAATTTAACTTATTTGTCTCTTTGGACGAATGATCAGCAAAATAGGGAATAAAAGTAGTGTACCGAAGCTAATCAGAAAAAAAACGAAAAAGATATTCTTATTAATCTTACCAATTTACTGCGATATTTTGAATACACAATTAAATCTGCAATAAGGAAAATACAATGCATCGTTTTTGTACTTATTTTACAACTTCCAATGATATTGGTTTTTAACCAGATGATATGTAATTAGCCTACATGTATAAAATATTTACAGGTTTACGCGTTTATGTTCAAAAGTGACAGAAATGACATGTATTAATGCAACAAAATAGGGGGCAACATGTGTATTTAAGACCACTGACCCAAAATGTTTCGTAAATGTCGCAATCTAGGGTGATGAGCAAACTGCTGATGGGTACAGACACAGATTAATCAGGTGTGTGCTCTAAATTTTGACTTGTTTGCTACGAGTAGGTGTGAATGTTCCATTGAAGTTCTATCGTGAGGTGCACATGAGTTTGTACAAATGAAACCAAATCGAGCACACCCCAGGGAATACATGTTGATGATCGCCTTCCAGTCTATGCCCAGTCTACCTCTTGTAAAACACCATGAGATGCTAGATTGGTAAAATTCCCTGGATCTATCCAATGGCTGCAGGAGAAAGGAAGGCAATCCCAGTTGCGCTGCCTCAGGAGGTTTTTATGTTGAGCGATTCCTCCTGTTTTCCCTCTGCTGTAGCGGGAGGGTGCTTCCATGTGAGGCGGTGTCAGTTCCCATTCCGGGCCTTGGTTTCAGTGTTTTCTCGAATAATCGAAGGAAGAAAAGTTATGGGTAGGATAACAATGATTTAAGCTTTCTCATGTTGGGGTCACCATTCGTGTATGAAATAAAGATTCTTTTGAACTGTGACCAAAATTTCATCAGTAGACAAACTGCGCTACAAAGGACTCCAGTATCGCATATTGGGTACTATCTTTCTGCGCTTGGCATATCGCTTGAATAATTTTAAATCCTTATCAGGGGAGATAGAATCAGAGTCCACACTATCATCAGTCTCTTCCTCATTTGGAATGGGATATTTTTCTTCAGTAACTAAACTACATATGCGTTCTGCCCAGCCTCGAATGTTCAAATGGCGTCTCTTTAAACTCAATTCTCGCTGCCATGGTGATCTAACAGCACCAATCAAAAGAGGAAGACTTACAGTAAACATGGTGAGTAACAATTGCCCAGCACTGTTGAATTGGTCCAGAATTTGAAAATCTATGATGAGGAATATCAACCATGAAATAATACCAATTGTTATGAACAGTTTAACAAACATTCGGACAACGTAAATATTATAGGGCCTGTAAATGGCAACCACTTCATAGAAGAAACGACGTGAAATAGAAATTTCACCGTAATCACTAAAGTCCCACATGACCTCATGTGGAGGGGTCTTGTGGACAAACTTGACTGATTTATTGTAATGGTAGTATTCTTCTCTGTATTCCCAATGTAAATCTCTCAGTCCTTGTATTGTACCCATTTTAAGTTCTCGATATTTGTCTGCAAAGTTCCAGAAGGCTTGCTTTATGTAGGCCAGAATACCAAAGGCTAAGATCAATTTAGGAATATGATCTGCAGCATTTCTTGTCAGGTCAATGGATACAAATACAACAAACTGTGCATAGTCAAGAATCAAAACCCACAAACCACTATAGATTATAAAAATACCCAGAATTTGTGTTATAAATGCACCAAGGTATTTGATTCTCTGGGATTTACTAAATTTGTTGCCTGCCATATCTGTTCCATGTAGAAAGGAACTAAGTAATCCCTGCATGTAGTTGTCCCAGATGGCAAACATAGGCGAAGCATGAATCACAACCAGAACTAATGAGAAAGGAATCCACACAAAGAGGAGAAAACAATATTTGGCAATTTTCTCATGTTTTGATTGAGAGTTAAGTGGATTGCACATTTTAATAATCCAGTGTTTCCACCACAATCTCCAAAAGTCTCTTTTGAAAACATTAATAATTCTTGCCAACAGGTTCTGGAAGAGCAATCTCTCAACTGTTTTGAAATCTGATGCTTTGGGTACCCTTCGGGAATCACGAGCTGTTGCCATTATTTCTGGGAATCTGTTTCCGAAAAAGCTGATTTCCCCCTTGGAATATAGGGACTTTGCCACTGACTGTTTTTTTAACAAGAGGACTAAATTTGTGAGAAAAGTTGCTATTAGTGCAGCAAGCGGCAGTAAAAAAAGATTATGATAGAACATTGTCAGAAGGGAACGGTTTTTCCCGAAGAATAAATCCAAAGAGTAATTGATGACCATGCCTTGAAACAATAAGAAAGGTTCATCCAACAAAATAGGGTAGTACGTGACATAAATTGAAGTAGCCATTCCTACCAAAAACCACAACCCATAGATAAAAACCAGCCTGCGGATGACAATGAGAAACTGATTATCTATGTGACACAGGAACAAGTAGGAGAAGATAAGGTGAAGGTCGAGATGAAATTCAGGGTCACTGTCCACATACACTCTGAAATAAAAACCATACATTAGAATATTTATCAATTATTTATTTTATTAAAATTCCTCTGAAATAAAGTCATCCATTTCCCCTCGACGTAATGTGTGCTGTGTATACCTGTTTCTGACATCGGTGTGGTTGAAGTTGGCAGCATCACCAAGTGCGTACTCCCAGTCCGAATCCTCGTCCGCCTCTTCGGGCTCATTTCTGCAATGGGGACCTTTATTACCATTTTGGTCTATTTGTCAGAATCTGAATAGCTACTTTGAGTACCTGATTAATTCTACGGATCTATCTCTTTGAAAACAATACTCAAATATTTACCGACCACGTACCTAGTACGAGGAAGGCAATATTTTTATTGGTGTTTGTCTGTTCACAGAACGGGTAAGGTAGGTCCTGTCCTGGTTCTGGCTGTAGGGGTAGGATAGATTCTGTCATAGTCCTGCCTGGGGAGGGATAACTAGGAGGGATAACTAGGTCTGGTCTGGTGAAGAGGGCGGAAGAGGAGAGGGGAAGGGGAGGAAGGGGTGGGATGGGAGGGGAAAGGTCCCCTGACAAGGTGACCCTCCCCTTCTCTTCCCCCAGCTAGGTCTGGTCCAAGGAGAGGAGAGGTGAGGAGAGGGGAGGGGGTACTCTGACCAGGTGAGCCTACCCTCCCATACCCCTCCTAGGTCTGGTTTATGTGGGAAGGGGAGGGTGTATGGAGGGTATCCTTACCAGGTGACACTACCCCTCCCCCTCCACCTCCCCACGGCCAGGTACAGGATAAGATCATGAATAATTTTGTATCTTAACAATACATGAATAGGAGTTTGCTTTATCCTATTTTAAATATTTAGGAACTAGCTTGCAATCTTTCAAACATACCTTGGTCATCGAAAATGGGGTGACTGTCATAATAAGTAGACTTTCCAGTTGAATAGAAATATTCCAAGAGAGCACTTACAGTGGAGGCGCCAGTTTCAGTGAGGCCACTATTTGCAGGACACGAGCTGCTTGTTTCAAAACGTCTTTGTCATTGACTTCCGCTTCTCGTTTTACGTCATTAGGATCACAGGGGAACTTCCGCTGTACCTTCGTGAGAGGAGGGTAGGGGATTGGCTGCGACAGAAAGTACTTCACGCACATGGGGAGGACGAACATCATCAGGACGACGATGACCAAGGTGAATCTTCTCAGAAAGTAAACGTCGCCTAAAAAAGGTGATAGACTTAGATAGACTGACACTGAGAAGCAATGAAGAATGTCTCACATTTGACTAGAAAACTCTCAATTTTGGGTAAATTTAGTCTACTGTACAAGTTTAAAGTCAAGCAATTTTTAGAGAAATCACCTATCTGTTTTTCACAATGGATGGCTAATTTTTGCCCTATGAGTCTGGTGGTGGAGTTGCTATCATAATTATTCTGGACTCTATCGATCAATATGTTGCCGGAGTGAAAGTCACAGCAACGGGCCATATCATAGGGAACTCCTTGACGCAACTCCCCCGGATCATGACCAGCACACGTTAAGTCAAACCAGTCTTTACTTCTCACCTACAGTAAATAAAACAGGGTGTGGTATGTAGTGCAAACGTAATGCCACAGAATCTAATGGAACAGTGTCTTCCAGACCTAGTGTCAAACATCGCCCCTAACCAAAGTGGATCGTTCATCTTAGCTCCCAATAATTCATGATCTAAAGTTGACATTTCACAGGTATTTCACTATATATATATTTTAAAAATCCTTTAAATGTTCTTTAAAATTGCTGAGATTGTTATTATCCATGAAACAAAGATACAGGAATTGACATTTTCCTGAAAAAGTACTAAATATTTTTAGTTGAGACAACAAGTCTTTTGCTCCGTTTGAATGTAACTCATAACTCTGCTTAAAACGAGGATGAACCGCGGCGTAGCAAGTCCCGGGGGGGGGGGCGGTACTCAACCGTGTAGATCTATTATGTAACAACACTCACCAAATGTCGAAGTTTAAACGCTTCATATATTGACAATGTCGGACTGATGTCCCTGAACACAATAAGCATCGCAATCAACGTATCTTCAAACGTTTCACTGATTCCGTTGGTGTAAGGCACCTGGATCTTGTTGGGTTCACGTTGTGTTACATATTCTTGATTTACTTGTTTCAAACATGGATCCGTCATCTTTCCATTTACTTGAATTTTGAACCTGAGGAAACAAAAGAAGGCTTTCTATTTGTTTATTCTTAAGAGGCCCATTTTAGACCACAAATAAAAGCCCGTACCTTACTAAATCATCGTTCATGTAGAGATTCGCGATTGGATCGAGATGACGGATTTTTGTGAAGTGATTCAACTGAAGAGGTAGATATCTGTACTGACTTTTTGTGCGCCCTTTTATGAAGATGAAATTCTGAAAATAATAATTGAAAACAAAATTATAATAAGCCGATAGTTTCCTTTTCCGTTTGATAAACCGGTGGATAACCGTTTGACTCACTTGTTAACAGAGTTAACTCTTTTCAACTTGTGCCTAAACTTTCTGCTATGGATGTGCCCATGCAGCGAGGAAGATAATGAGAGGTACTACCTTATTTATTTACTTTCTTTCCATCTAGTACAATTTAATAAACACCTAACAGGGTCTAATGTTGACCTGAACGAAAGGGGTTATGAAAATCATTTCTTTTGAGCAATTTTGAGCAAAAGAGCGACATCAAAATCTTTTAATGAACTCAGTGTGAAATCAGTGAGGACAGACGTGATTGGCACTTTTCGGCGGGTGACGACCAGACAATTGTATCACATAACTTGAATCGGTCTTTACCTTAACAATTAAAGATTTTGCTGATTCAGTTGAGAGATTGACATCCACTAACAAATGGTCTTCATCTGACAACATTTTCTCCCGGAACTCTTCATACAGCCGGGTCATTTCCGGCTTGTTAATCTGCACTACGCACGCGTCATCCATGGTGACATCAACGTATCCCTGATTTGGAATCACATCCTGATTGAATACTTCTCTCCAGTATCCTGGAAACAAGATTTAGTCAAAATTCGTATTGGGGTTTTCTGAGTTCTAGACGAACTTCTCTGGATAGGAACGCGACAACACCATAGTAATAATAAAAGTAAAATAAAAACTGCAAAATGAATAAAAATCAAGGAGTGGAGGATTTCATTTTGGTGACTCATTAATGTAGAAGTACCATCCCATCCCCCTATGTGGTATCCCATCCCCATATCTGGCGTCCCATCTCCCCTCATTAGGAGATTTCTTGTGCATTCCGACACCGAATACAGGCCAATTGAATCCCCTGTTTCACACCTTTGCAGAATTTAGACTAATAGTGAATAGGATTGTAGCGCAGCTGTCCACTGATTGGTTGGCGGCAAATGCACAATTTTATGCTAATGATCTGGTACACCATCCTCCCTATCTGGTACCCCATCTCCCCTATCTGGTACCCCATCTCCCCTATCTGGTACACCATCCCCCTGTCTAGTACACCATCCCTTATCTGGTACACCATCTCCCCCTGTCTGGTACACTATCCCTTATCTGGTACACCATCTTCCCCTGTCTGGTACACCATCTCATATCTGGTATCCCATCTCCTCTATCTGGTACACCATCTCCTCGGTCTGGTACATCATCCCCTTACTCACACCCTGACACCCACCCATCCCATGTGGCCCACATTCCCCTCCACCCCCTCCCAGATGTTCATTTATGAGGTTTGTTTCAATTTCACCTCATGCGGGTTCAATCTCATCTCATGTGCTTCCCTCCAAGCAAAAGTAATATCTTTCACCTCGCATAGAAAAATTCCCTAAAAAGTCATGAAGCAACACCGTTTCCATCAAAAAGGTAACTCTCTGCGAGTCACCAACAATACAAAGAAACAAAGAGATGAAGCAAACTTTTTTAAACTTAATTCAATAATTATTTTATAAATTTACCTTTCTTTCCATCAAAAGAGAAGTCATACTTTATGTCCAAGACACTTTCAACCAATGCGATTCCCCCAGTAACAAGAAGAAAGATCAATGCGCTTTGAGAACTGAACTTCATTTTGCTCCTCAGAATTGTTCAGCTTGGTCAATTAATCACTGTCGAAGTCACCATCGTTACTTTATTGAACGGATACCCCGAGGTTTATGGGTTTCAACTGTCATTTTAAGTGAATGAAATGGTCTTTTCAAGCAAACTCGTCTTTATGAGCCTTCCAAGAAAATGTCCGCTCCAAATCAAAATCTATATGATTAAATGCTTTTGAATATGTATGCACACGCTGTCATGGGCATTCTGCCTTCTACTAAAAGTTACGCTTTTTAGGTGTTTATCGGTGCTGGAACGCAAAAGGTGTTTATGTACTGAAATGAGTACAGTATCGTGGGAAAGTTCACGTTTACTAATGGCAATGACTGGCAAAAATGTAGTATTGACATCCAAGACGTCTGACAATGTCTTGAAATTGGAGTTTCACTGAAATTTGTAGTGGGTTACTTTTTAATGCAGGTCTTTATCTTTAAGGGAGTATTAATTTTTGTGATTTCTGGGAATAACTGATATTTAAGATATCTCATAAATAATGTATTGAAACTGACCAAATTCCATTGGAAAAAGTTTTCATGCAAGTCTTTATGTCTTTTGTGATTGAACCATGACAACCACTTTGTTGGCCAGAGAAGTCCTAAGGTAGCTCAAGGGGCCAGAAATGAAATTTAACAGATTGTAGATGTTGGCTTAAATATATTACTATGCTCTTTGTTTTTGAAAAACTTTCACAACCATCTATGATGATGTAAATCTGCATTGTCTGATTTTTTCAAAATCCAATTTTCACAAGAATTATCTGATATTGTCTATTTGTTAATAGAAACTTCCATTCAAATCACTTCATAATTGGTGACACTCATTTCTACAGTAAGCGATGTATTTTCCACATAGTTGTCACCTTCTACACTCATTTCTGCTGTTTGCTACCTTGCAAGGTGGTTTTGTATACCTTGGGAGAACCCGATCACATCATGCTATTTAAGAAGTTGTCTGCACTCATTCATAAAATGTTGACAAGTCACATAAATCAAGTACTGACAACATCGTAGTGTCCAGAAATGAGTGTAACCATTCCTAAGTTAATCTGAGATATGTACATGATAACTACAATCAATTCCAATTGTTATATGATTGCAATAAACTAGACACACCTCCTCTTCGTTAACAACTAATCTGTACAGAAACACTAGTGTACACATTTCATGTTTTTAGAATATTACCACCCTAAAGGAAGTTCAATGAATTCTGCCATTTGCGAGGATATCAGTAAGTTCTGTCCCAATGTAACTCCATGGGAGGGCTGGTTTTCATGCTTATTATCCACAAAATATCAAAGTCTTCTGAAATTTATATATCTCTTATTTAACCAGTGCAGCTTAGATGTCCAACCAGTTGGCTATGATTTCATAGACACATTGAAAGATTCAACAGGTGCAGAATTAACTAGTGATTGAATCCTATTAATTCCTGCATAAAAGTACATGCATTAGTGACTAGATCCAAGCTATGTGGCCATATTTCAAATTTTCGATTTATAAATGGTCTAGTTTTCAAAGAAATACTCAAAGGATCAATAAATTCTGACTGCAAATTTTGCCTAGCTAAGTTTTCCTGCTTTCAGCAGAATTTACTGATTCAGCTTACTTACCTGGTCCAAATTTATTGAGTCCCAATGGGAATTATAATGGTGTTGACAGTTAAGCAGAATTTATTGACTACATAAACTGGTTGAAACTGGATTAAACTGGTTTGTGATCATTAGGCAAAATTTACTGATCTTGAAAAAAACACATGGTTCTGGAAATTCAAAGATTTCAATGATTCTTGCTAATATTATGTTTCAATATCTGTATATGATTAAAGGCAACCAATTGGACATCCAAGCTAAATTGGCAAAATAAGGGATAAATTTCAGATGACTTTGATATTTGTGGATATTCCACCAAAAATGAGCATGAAAATAGCCCTCCCATTGACTTACATTGAGACAGAATTTACTGATCTCCCGCAAATGGCAGAATTCATTGAACTTCCTGCAGGGTGATTACAAACAGGTCGGACCCAATAGAAATGCTTTGCTCCTGACACCTTTTTTGAATGACCATCTATATCCATGAATGATTTGTGAATCTGCCAATTTTGTGAAATAATTTAGTTTCAGCAGAAAAATTATTTGATAAATTTCAATAAACAACCCCATTGCATCACACTGGTGCGTATAAATTCTGACTTCAATACTTTATTCAGGCTTTAATGCCAATAACCTCAAGATTTTGTTTGCTCGTTTTCAGTAGGTGTGTATTAGCTGACAAAAGAAAAACTTGTATTTTTCGGGATAGAAAATATGAAGTTGGGAGGGTGATTCCAGGAGATCTTCAGCCTGAATGCGCACATTAAAAGGAAAATTCTAAAAACCAACGTCGCCTTAAATTGCTTTCTAACCGTATTACGTCCACATATCTTAACTTTGATGGTCTCAGAAAATTGCCATATCATAACGGACAATGGTAGTTTATTACGTATGTTGTCCTGAACCAATTCATTGGAATATTTTCTTCTGAGATTACATTCAAGGGGTGTCTTATTCCCATACTAACTTAGCTAATTTAACTTACTGAATACCATTGGTGAACTGGGTGCAAAATATAGATACCACTATAGTGATGAATGTTGCTATCAATAGTACAATCGTGAGATGGAATATTCTGAGAATTAATAGAAATGAAACTACAAGAGTCATTGAAAATATATGTCCCGTTGTATATCTAAAGAGTCACAATTGGAAAAATAAGACCATTTGAGTCTAATTGGCTCAATTTGTTAGGCTCAATTTATGAAAATTACCATGTGCACTCAATCAATGTTGTCATACATGTGTCACATATTTACTTATTCGTGCTTTAAAATTTTGTCAACAAAATTATTTTAAGACGAAATAATTTAAACAAGACGTCTCAACATTGAACCTTCACAATAATTATCTAAAAACTGCGAGAACGTCCCAAATGTTCTGGATCCCTCAAGCCAAACCAGAAAAACCAACAACACCAAATCAAATGATACTACCGATACTACAATGATACGATTACAAAACCACTACTAGCTTCTGATATAAATTACTTCTTCTTGTAGACAGTGATCTGTAGGGTAAACAAACAGGTTGGACCCAATGGAAATGCTTTATGCCAGACACACCTTCTTTGCATGACCATATATGTCCATGGGAGAACTTTAATAAAAGATGAAGCTCGTTTGTTTTCATGTACCTGTACTTGAGTTCAAGTTTTGTTTTTACTGTGGACAGGGCACATCTTAAAAAACCTCATACAGTTGGGGGCATTTCTATGAAAGATCTATTTTCACAAACAAGTATTTGTGGAATTGGCTTCCTCTTTGCTAGAAAATTAAAATAGTAAATGCCAGATGAACAGTTCTGTCAGTTAGAACTGTGAGTGATAATATGTGAAGTTGTCAAAAACTGAAGAATTTTGCAAGGAATCAATTGTAGCCAATTAGGATCCATGCCTACATGTCTGAAATAAGCTCTGATAGAGAAGAAATCATACATAGTGATAGTTAAATTACAGAAACACCTTGAAAAAAATTTGATTTGGTATGTGGGTCATCAGTGACTAGTTTCCAGTTGGTTGGATTACTACTTCATTTGTTTACATTTTCATTCAACCTACCTAGATACCAATCTCCTGCCATTCTTTGAAAGTGACTAGATTTCAAGATGACTACATGTCCATCACTGTCCTGGAACCAGTCACCTTAAATTTAAGTGACTGCACCATCAGACAAGTGATTAGACAAGTGACCATAATTTCTCATTCATATTTAAGAGACTCGTTTCAAGCAAGCACCTGTCTGGCTGTCCAAGACAGTAGTGAACATTCTGTATGTGTTTCATTTTTGATGTTCAATGTTGCAGAGCTCTTATCTGCCTATGGTCCCTTGCCTTGACCATGTTACTGTTGCCAGATACAACACTAAAAAGGTCAAATTAAACAATTCATTGAATGGTTTTCACAGTACAAAGCCCTGGGAAGGCTATATCCTTGCCCCCTCCAGATACCAACCTATCTCCTCATATTCTTTCCTCAGGCCTTCTTTAACTCCAGGTGTATTTAAAGTATTTCTTTCTGAAGTCTGACTTTGGCTGCTTGAAATGTGTTGTCTGTTTCCTTGCTGTTCAAAGGTCTGTATCTTTAAGTCCATTTGGAATATTTCACTTAACAGTTTATTGAGGTTTCTCTACAGGTCAGTGCTAACACCATCTCAGACTAAGTGTACCATATCAGTTTTGGAAATATTTTACAGATTCAAGCAAGAAAATTCAAATAGTCTTTGGACCATGACATCCAGTCATGCTGTCTTAGTGATTACATTCATTCTGACCTGAATATCTGACCATTTGATAAGACATGTTGACATAGGATTCTACATACATTTGGGCAAAAGGTTAACTCACCACTGGTCAATCTCTCTCATTATAACATGCATAATGCAACAGTAAAGCAGCTGGAAAGAAATTCTACATGCCAATCACACAACAGGAAGTGACCTCTATAGTCACTCGAAAATCTGAAATTGTGGTGTGCCTTGGATACACGACCTCACTATATCTAGTAAAGGGTTTTTCGGCCCAAGTGAAGGGGTTTTCCGCCCAAAATCACCTCAAAGACATGAACAATTTCTGGGGTTAATGTCCTGGCTGTTTCCCCTATCAATCAACCCAACGCTCACAGCATCTAACTCAACCATATTGTAATAGGTTGATTGACTATAATTAGCATGTCGTGTCTATCTTGAACAAGTTTATCACATTTCACCCAAAATTACCTTAGAGGTGTTAGTTGTGAATATGTGCGAATAGTTCTTGTTGTGGGCTTAAATCCACGCATTCCATCTGTCAAATCAACATAGCCTTTGACAAAAGTTCTTGCTCACTGGTCCCAATTGTTGCATACTTATTGGAAATATAAATCATTTTCAAGGTCACTATTCTCTGTGCTTTTCTGCTCAACAGCAATAATTCCTGGAGCAACAAAGTCCATTGATTAGCTAACAAAATTTCTAGTTAAGCTTCTCGTAGTGCAGATATAAATCATCAGAGCTATCACATGAAGCATGTGTAAGCAACGTGACAATTAAGTGAACATTTATATCCATAGGGGTCACCTAGATTCTTGCAGTCACATCTCATAAATAAATATATCACTACACAAATTGTCAACAATAATCTTGAGAAAATATTGTGGTAACGAGGTTTGGAAAAAATAAACTCTAAATTTCTAAACCTATGAGATAGTCACAAATTCTTGTTAATCGGCTGTGCATTGTGAACTTCCACTGAAGAAAAAAAAAGTGCAGTAACCAAAGTACTATTACCAGTCTCAGTACAGACACAGGATAATACTAAAATATGTAGTATTAGTCATATGATGAGGGACAGCAGCTAACAGACAGTAACGATGATAAGACAGTGTGAGATGATGCGTAAACCATGATTAAATAGGCTCAATGCGAATGAGCTACTAAAATTATAAGACTTAAAACAATTTTTGAACTAAATAGGATATCTAATTTTGGTCCCATTTACCATTTACACTAAAATGATAAGACTTGAAAAATTTGATAAACTGAATAACGGATCTCATTTTGCTCTCGTTTATTTTTTGGTAAACATTGTGTTACAATTAAACGAAACACTTTTTCTTAAAGTGTAGATAATTTCATGGTCAACAGAGGTCTTTGCAAAACAGTGGCTCATACACAACATACAAAATTACCTTTTATCCCCATCCGAACATGTCAAGGAGACCAGCGTCATTTGGGACAAAGTCATTAGATGTGTCAGTACTTGAAAGATGAAGATAATTTATAGTTGGGGGTCAGAAAAAGCGTGATAATCAAAGGAACCCCTTTCATTAGAAAGGCTAAGAAAATTTGGAATTATGATAAATTTGAAGTACTAAATCATTGCATATCTATGAAACTTTCCAGGATAACAACCAACAAGAAAAAGAATATACAGGTTGGACATGATTAATTCGAACAGGGTTAATCCGAAGTTCCACTTAATTCAAACTTTTTCTAAATCTTTGTCACTCGTCTATTTTTATCAGGGTTAAAATGTACTGTTAATTCAAACATGGTTAATTCAAAGTTCCACTAGCTCAAAGCCATTTCAAGTCTACCTTAAATGAAAGAAACTGTAAATCAAAGTTTCAAGGGAAGTTAATTCTAAGTTTGGTGTTATTTGAAGGGTTAAATCGAACAATGTCTTTATTTGAAAACTTTGAATTAGAATATACAATGTAAATCAAAGCATTCTTTCATGTAGATAGTGTCCTTTCATGTAGTTTTGTGGTTCTGTTGACTCTCATAACATTATACTGTATGTATATATACACATATTTTTGTTCATTTCTGTCAGCACTCATGACATGCAATAAATAAAGCCAATTCGAAGCATTTACTTGTTACTCTTGTTACTTTCTTTTTGGTTCAATGCTACAGACCTCTTAGCTGTCAGTGGCCCCTTGCCTTGGCCTTCCCACTGTTTGTTTGCTTTACAATCAAATGGTTAATTTAAGCAGTTCACTGAATGACTTTCCCAGTACAAAGCCCCAGAAAGGCTAAGCCCTTGCTCCCCAAGATAACCGCCTCTGGTCTTGTGTCTTCCTGTACTCTAAGTAAATTTTTAGCTTAACTTTATTGCATGTCAAGAGAGTCAAGAATAACAAACATTTGTTTAAACTAAACAAATAAACCTATGTCATGAGAGGACGCTATCTTGTGGCTTCATTTTGTAATTTGAAGTAGGTCTGAGTCTAATTAAAAGAGTTAAATCAAAGGAAGCCACAATTCAAACAAATAATTTGAGCTCAGTCCTAATTCAAAGCCTTAAATCAAAGTAAATTTGAATTCAAAGTTACTTGAAATGTTTGAATTACAGCACATTTGCACTTAATTCGAAGGAAAATCTTGCTGATGAAACGGTTCGAATTAACCGTGTCCAACCTGTATACAGAAAAATTATGAGGTGTATGAGAATTTATAGAGAAATTAATATCAAGTATAAGTTATATTGTATCTGCATAATTCAACTTTTTGGAACAGAAAATTACTTGTAGAAAATAACAAAATAGATGAAACTTTTCCTTTGAGATAAATCTATTGAATAAATTGTATTTTTACAGCTAAGATACCCAGGTACCAATATGACGCAAATGTGACAGAAAGATCATGTTCAAATAAATTAGGCACCTGAAAGACTAACGCGTCCCAAAAGTCTCACTCATGCTTTTCCGTAATTATACAATGTTGTCAGATCTGCCAGATCTGGCATTTTTGTGTTTCAGTTTAAGCTTTATTTTCTCATACATATCTTGACGTGTCAGTTTTTTAATACATATTATTAATTACAAGTTTGAGTGCCACACCCTATCAAATTTATCAGTGACTAAAACAAATGTAACATAGGAATAATAAGGAGAGACATAATTGCCAGATATGTTCGTGCAAGGATCGGGCTTTTTTACGATAGGCTAATCTGACAGATCTGCCAGGTCTGACAGAAATAAAAGACAATTTTACTCTTTACAAAAAATGGCTCAAAACATGATTGAAATGAAAATTGGGTTTTTATTAAATTTCAACTCCAACAAACAAAACGAGAATAGTTATCAGAGCCACCACAAAAGTGGCTCCAGTTGACTGACAGATGTGTAAAACGTCAAATCACTTGTGTAGAGACCAGCAGGTAATTGTAAATTAACCTTTAAAATCACAGTTTGTGAGCTTAAACCTGCCCAATGGCAAACAAACATTCCTAAGGATATAAACAAGAGAATGTTCAATTGGGTGGGCTTAGGGAGGGTGAAATTCAAACCTAATGTGACGTCACTCAGCACAGCTCGTGACATACGCTTTCAAGTAAAACCCATTTTAAGATTTAAAATGAACCTTTTAAGAATAATTGCAATTTATAATTTAAATGTAAGGGTTATTTAATATTTCCAGATCTTCCTAGAGTGTGGGTATAACCTAGTTTTTCACAATACATATTTCTGTCAGATTATCTGACAGATCTAAAGTTACTCAGAACAAAATAAATTTCGTCAAAAATTGCCCCCAGTGGGGTTTGAATCCATAGCCTCTGGAATATCACTCTAATGGTTTGCCAACTAAGCCAAGGCACTATTTTGTTGTCTGTGTGAATCATAAAGGCCTTTATAAAGTCATGCTCTATTTGTTCTAGAAATGAACATGTGAAGTGGTGCATGAAACAAACAAAGCTTACTTCAGAAATCTCCTGACCAACAGATTCCTGCCTATCTCAGTTGGCAGAGCATTAGAGTGATGATCAGGAGGTCATGGGTTCAAACCCCAATGCGGTCAATTTTTGATGTGCTCATGCATCTTGACTAAAAGTTTTCGACAAACTCTTCTGAAGCCTTTAACCAATCATATTACCCATCACACCTGTGCACGAGCATCCGTTGCCTTCTTTAAAAAATTATGATCCAATTTAAACGAGTTTCAAAAAGGAAGGCTGAATATGAGTATATTTTTTAAACTGTTCAGAGTTCCCTACCATAATTTCACTGACCCAGTATCGTGCATGTAATATGAATGTGAAAAATATGTTGAATAAAAGGACTCAAAATCACTTCAGTTGACTTGAGACTAAATGACATGCTGACCCAGATTTCTACTTCTGTCTTTTTCAGTAACACCTTATTGATACACTGTTTGCACTATATCAAATCCTTATGCGGTGTGGGGGTCGCCATCTTGTCGGGGTGTTTCCTGGTGCTCCCGGATATGTTGTTACGTCATTAATTGATCCGGTGATGGTTGATTGAACTGGGGGCTCAGGGACACGCAGTGCTTGTGCAGTAGCGGATCCGGGGGGGGGGGCCCAAGGGGGCCATGGCCCCCCTCTGTCCCAGATAAGGAACATCTCTTATGC
>JBCAUG010205959.1:1625-19283 GCA_038406175.1 Haplosyllis leylae | reverse complement strand
TGTACAATATGAATAGGATAAGCCTTCAGAGAGACACGCAACTTCTACATCTGTCATCAATCATTAATTACGTTACAGTATACATTGAAATTATCATCTCTCTCTGCCTCTCTTTCTCTATTCTCTTTCTATCTATCTCTCCCTCTTCTCTCATTCTCTTCTCTCTCTATCTCTGTCTCTTTTCTCTCTATCTCTTTTTCTCTCCCTTTCTCTTTTTTCTCTCTCTCACTCCTCTCTCTCTCTCTCTTCTCTCTCTCTCTTATTTTTCTTTCTCTTTCCCTCTTTCCCAGAATGTTCTGCTGTTCCTCTTGAACTGTTACGTAACCCCCCATCTTCAATCGTGCGGTTCAGAGAGACCCTGAAATGGCGTACAACATATGCAGTATGCTTTCTTTTTTCCCATGATGCATCGCAAATCAGAGAGGAAAATGGCGGAATGCGAAGTACAAGGGAAATGTGGCTTACAAAAAGACGACATTACCAATTTCCTAAAGACTCCTTTGCAGAAAGGTGATACTTGGTGAGTAGATAAGCGTCTAGAGAACACCAGAGAAGTAAAATTAGTACCACAGGGGGTGAAAATAAGCAAATCTTTGTTTTTGGGTGGAAGTTTGCTGACCCCACAAAAAGGAATTTCTGTTAAAATGTGGCCAGTCATTCATTTCACAATCATATTCCTGAAGAATGGTACTCTAGATTACTTGTACTTAGCCAATTAATTTTTACCACATAATTTCTGCCTAATAGTTGACTTGGTTGTGGGCGAAAATCCAGTGATATGGTCCACTTCCCTACAGTTTCGATACTCTGGAAAATTCCGCCACTGATTCAGCTCTTGTCTTTTCAAAAAAAACAATCCGAATGAACGTTACATCCTTAAGGATAATTATAATGGGTTTGTTATTTTGAACTGTACATAGATTTTAGATCAGTTCAAATCGACGGAACCAACTTAATTCAACAACATACTATGGAACTACGTTACAGTGAAATTTGATTGAACATAGATTTAGATCCGGATGTAGTCGCATTGACTTTATAAAATAATATAGTTTATAAAGAAAGTGGATATCATAAAATTGATGAATCTTATCCAGGAAAATTCGGGACTATTGACATTCTTATTTTGACAGTAGTATTAAATGTTGTTTTCAGTATTAATTAGTTCCTTCGCGATATGTACGTTGTTCGTTCTCTAAAATATATGGTCTGATTATATTACACAGGTATTTAATTGATACAAAGTGGTTCAAGCAGTGGAAAAAATATGTTGGTTTCGACAACTGGGACACAAGTTACGTTGGAGACCAAAGTGCGAATCCAGGACCAATTGACAACAGTCCTTTATTGAAAGGTAACGTAATTAATGAAAGTTCGTCGAAACACATTAAGATGTTAAGAAGGGGCTTTTTATTCACAAATGAAGTGAATTGCATTGTTGTGTGTGGTAGCACATTGTTCAATGTTGTCTTTTTAATAGAAGGTACAAAGGATCAACTGAAGGAACACTTAATAGATGAGTTGGACTACAATCTTGTGCCGGCAGAGGGATGGCAGAAATTGGTGGAGTGGTACGGAATTGTTGAAGGACAGGTAAACCTCATTTCTTTTTGTGATGAGTAAATGTAGCATCTTTCACCAGTAAAAGTGGAAATTTTTTCCCTGAATTTCATTCCAGTAGGCAGGCAAACGTTTCATAGCGTAAAATTTTTGCAGGAACCCATAGCTCGCAAGGTGATAGAGCAGGGTATGTTCGTCAAGCACTGTAAAGTTGAAGTCTATCTGATGGACTTAAAACTGTGTCAGAATTCAGAAATTGACAACCACGTCTTGAAGCAGTTTAGTCGAGCCGATACAATAGGTACTTGACAATTTTGTACACAACGTAACCACACCACATTGTGTAACGCGCAGGACAAGTGAGGAGAGGACCGATCTCATCTGCCAGTGTCGACACAATGTGCTGTGGTTCAAAAAATTGTAATTATTTTAAGTTCATATCCTGTTATTTTTAGGATCCCATTGCGCGTAAGGTCATAGATCAAGGGATGTTCTCCAAACAACTCAGGGTTGAAGTTTATCCAGTAGAGTTTAGACTGTGTCAAAATAATGATCTTGACAACTTTGTCTCAAAATCATTCAGCCGCAATGATACCATAGGTATAATCATGTATGAATACCATTCAGCAGTGGCTTTGTTCTGTTGATTTCTTTGGCTGATTGACAGTAACTTTTCATTGAACAACAGCTGATCTGACCTGACAAAGATTAACTCTGTTGTTAATATGTGTAAAGCTATTAAAAGTGTCGTGTGTTCTCCTTTGATTGGCCATGATTTGAATCTTTCTGTCCTAGAAGAAATGTACGTCATTTTGACATAATATTGTCAAAAGTGGTTCAATCAGCCTGTGCATGATAATTCTTTTTTTCTCTCACGTCACTCATGTATTTCTTCCAGTCAGTTCAACTAATCATACACCACACCCGCAATAGCTTTTCTACATTCAACAGAATAATAGTAGGCGTCATGAGCATAGAAAGTTTTAATATTTTCTTCCTAACTAGATCTACATTCTACTTCTTAGAACTGTTTTTGAAATTTAATGAGAAATATGACAAATAATTAGATAGATTCTAACACCAACGTTCTTCTATTTACAGATAGTATAGAAAAAGAAATGCGCCGAGTGTTCAGCATTTCTGAGGATACGGATGTGCGTTTATGGAACAAATATCTGAGCAACACGTATGAGCATCTGAATAAGCCAGACAACACCGTACAAGATGCAGGTCTCTATCAAGGCCAGGTCATCGTTATTGAAAAGAAGAACGAGGATGGCTCATGGCCCAGGCAGTCAAAGTCGTAAGTCCCAACTTTTTCTGTAATAGGAAATAGGAAAGTACATATTTTGACGTGTTTAAAAGACATATGCATTTTTTTCAGCAACTAAAAGAAACAAAGTGAAAGTACATGTTTGGGCTTTTTAAAGTATGTGTGCTATATTTTTTTCAGCACCAACAGTGCAATTCACAGTAATACCTTAGAAATAGATTCCTGTACTAGTGCGTCTGCAAAGTAAGTTTACTTGCTCATAAAATAGCCTGTTTGTCTTTTGTGTAATTTTCATTGTCTAGAACTGGGATAAAGTTTAATAACAAAATTTCTTACATGTGCGCTTCCAATTTAATATGTTTCCGTGGCAGCTGTTGTCTCTTCGGAGAATATTCTGAAGAAGGACGACCCAGAAGTTAAATAATAATGGAATATTCGTCAACACTGTAGGGCTACCACGAGCAGTGGATCAAGTAGTTATTCCAACAGTGGCTACGGCGGAGGATCATATTCATCATACGGAAGTTACGATGGCTACCGCAGTAGTGCTGCTCCAGGACTTTGTGGTCTTAGCAATTTAGGAAATACATGTTTTATGAACTCCGCAATTCAAGTACGTTATGCCTTAGGGTTTTATTTAATTTGCGTTTGTGCGCTTTAAATTTGTCAAAGTTCAGAGAAGCCCTCATCTGTCGAGATCTAGTTCCTTTGGCTTTTTTTCAGCAGTGGCACTTTGAATTCCGATATCTTTATGACAAGTAAATTTTGTGGCACTTGAAAAGAATTGCTTTACTTCGAAGAATACCGTATTATTATCCCATTTCTAGTATGAATTTTTCAATTAACAGTGTATGAGCAATGTTTCGTTCTTGACGGAATATTTCTTGGCCGGTCAATGGAAAGAAGAATTGAACTTAGACAATCCGCTTGGTATGAAGGGTGAAATAGCGTCAAGCTATGCTGAACTTATTCGAAACATGTGGTCAGGCAAATACAGCTACACGGTGCCTAGAAACTTCAAGGTAAGTGGTCTTTTATATTTAGTTTTAAATGAATGAACAGAGGGAGAAAGTGAATAATGTAAATTAAAAAAAATTAAACTTTTTTTGTAGATTTCCGTTGGCAGATTTGCTCCACAGTTTTCGGGATACCAGCAACAGGATTCACAAGAATTAATGGCTTTTTTGTTGGACGGATTACACGAAGATCTCAATCGCATCAAGAAGAAGCCATACATTGTACTTAAGGATGCCGATGGGCGACCAGATGAGGTACTAAGAGTTCAGTTCTTATTGAGAATCGTCTACATTTACGCATCATGTTACAAAACGTCTTTGGCATTGATATCACGTTTCTTTTACGTTGCAGGAGGTTGCAAAAGAAGCTTGGACAAACTATTTGAGGCGAAACGATTCCGTAATTGTGGACATATTCCACGGCCTTCTCAAGTCAACTTTGGTGTGCCCTGAATGTAGCAAAGTGTCTGTGACTTTTGACCCTTTCTGTTACCTCTCACTTCCGCTTCCAGTGAAGAAAGAGAGACAGATAGAAATCTTTCTTGTTCCCCTCGATCCAATGAGGAAAACAGTTCATGTAAGTATCCTCATCACAGGTCTCAAGAAAGTATTTTCTTTCGGCCTATCCTATCCACGGAAGTGGAATTTACAGAGGAGAGTTTAACAGTCGGAACATATGATAATATAATTGGTGTTTTTCTTTTTCAGTACAAATTGACAGTTCCCAAGTTGGGTTGTGTCTCTGATCTGTGTAAAGCGTTGTCCAGGTTAACTAATATTCCACCCGACAAGATGGTCGTCACTGATGTATATAATCACAAGTTCCACAAGGTGTTCTCAAACGATGAGGCTCTCAGTCACATATTAGATAGAGATGATATTTTTATGTGAGTTAGTTTCTTATTTTGCTCTGCTATAATAAAATAATGACTGTTTTTTTTCTCGGAAAGTGTTGTTCGATGGAGGCGATGTTAGAAAAGTAAACAATTGTTCTTAACTTTACAGATATGAGGTTCCGGTGAGCAGCGGTGAAGATCCTGATACAATAATCGTGCCAATTTATATGAAGGAGAAGAAGTAAGTATCCCTTTGCTTGTTTCCTGAAAGAGACAAACGTGATTTTGAATTTGTTTTATTGATTTTCTTTGTGAAAATTTTCAGAAAATGATTCATAATATTTGTTTTGTCTACATTAGGATTCGTCATGGGTACAGCAATTATCCTCAGCAATCCACAACTCAATTGTTCGGACAGCCTATGTTGGTCGCAACTTCAAGACACAACACAAGTTCAGATATGCTCTACAATTGCATCCTCAATAGGATGGCGTAAGTAGACCCAGTCATATTTACTGTTAATAGTTAGTTGAAGGGGTTATCATTTGTCGTGTGTCTGAATACTGGGCGTAATTTCTCAATATGTGCTTGCAGGAGGTTTACGAAGAAACCAGACGATAATGAGGAATGGTGGAAAACGCCGGCGAAGGACAAACAGGAAAACGTCACTGTTAATGGAGGTAAATTCGTTTTCTGCACAAACTTATTGCTGACAATACATACAATATATTTACAAGACATACCTCAGAGGTCGAGGGTTATATTTACTGGCGTTTATGTCGTTATAGAGACTGAATTAACCCAAGCGTTTGGTATTTATTTAACAGAAGCCGAAATGTCACGGGGGGAAGAACAGGAAAGTCCAGACGAGTCCAACAATGTGTCTGAAGAAGGTGACGATATCAACGAAGATGACATTGTTAACGAAGCTGACAGGAAGCCACCAAGGCTGTTTACATTCACCTGTGTTAACTCGTACGGAAATGCAGAAGTAGACGCCATAAAGGACGATGGCAAACCTATCAGATTCAGTAACAGGTAGGAAGGGTAGTATATTGTACATAAAAAACATATCTTTAAAATAAACGGCATAAATGTTACGTGTAATATCTTGTGATAGTGATTGTGATCTGAATTTCAGCAAAATTTGTCTGAATGTGTTCAAACATCAAAAGCATATATTTTTGCGTTATTTTGCAGGACCTACATAGCGATCGAGTGGCATCCACGAGCAAAAGAACAGTTCTATAATGAGAAGGCAGCCGAACTGATTGAAACACACGATTCTGTAAACATACGTCCAATGCAGAAGAAACAGGTCATACAACTGAGCGAATGTTTGGAATTGTTCACAACAACAGAAAAGTTGGGAGAGCAGGACCCCTGGTAGGTCATTTTCTTTTGTATTGGTGAGATTAGTGAAATGAAATAGATTATGATCCATCAACTACTAATTATTCCCGTAAGCATTTCCTAGGAATGTTCGAGAGGAGGAATTTTTATTCAGTTTTTGGAAGTGTCATTAAATTTTGCAACATATTGCAGGTATTGTCCAAGATGTAAAAAACATCAACAGGCTACGAAAAAGTTTGACCTGTGGGATCTACCTAGAGTACTTGTGATACATCTGAAAAGGTTTTCCTACAATCGTTACTGGAGAGACAAACTTGATACTTTCGTTGAATACCCAACGAGGTGCGCGCAGTTTCCTATCTTTTGTTGTAAATGTCCCATTTGATTGACGAGAAAAGTAGTTTTCTTTCGATCAGCCGCATAATCTGTACAATTTGTTTTCAGAGGTTTGAACATGAAGCAGTATGTGATAAACCACAATCATAGTCCAGCACTGTACGATTTGATCGCGGTGTCTAACCACTATGGTGGAATGGGAGGTGGTCACTGTGAGTATAATTTTGTAAACGTGATTACTATATTCCGGGTGCTGTTTGAAAGAAGTATGCATGTTTACTGGTGTTTATTTTCTACCTTACAGATACAGCCTATGCAAAAAATAAAGAAGATGGACAATGGTACCACTTTGACGACTCAAGTGTGTCACAGTGTTCCGAAGATTCTGTTGTGGTAAGATTATCACTATTCTTTTTATGACTCAGAAAAGCACGTTGGGTAGAAAGCATACGATCATGCCAGAGACTTTAGTAATTTATATGAAAACTAACAGCGTAATGTAACCAGTACTTTTCTCATACTGACGGCATCCCATTCGTAAAATGATCATGTAATCCAACTTAAACTAAATTCTTTATCTAGACAAAGGCAGGTTATGTGTTAGTCTACCAACGCCGAGATCAGGGTTCATCAGACATGCCCAATGGTCGTCAAGCATCAGCAGCTGCTGGAGCCGCCACGATGTCTCCCGACTCAGACGAGATGATGGCTACAACAAACGGAGAGCACAGTAGTGAAGACGAAATGGACGTAAACTGATAGTGAATTTTACATTAGCACATTGGCTGTTTAGTTAATACATATTATAGTCATCATATTTAATCAGTTTGAATTTCTCATGGAAAAGAAGACCTCACCTTGTTTTTAATTAAGACTTGTACAATGTAGAACGAGCGAATATTTGTACTTTGAAATTTGGTAAGAAAGTGCAGGGAAAGTGCTCGTTCAAAGAATACTATTATTTCGCCAGATTTGCAAGCTCAGCTGCTCTTCATTTGCGTTGCTTGTATTACATTGAACAAGTAAGCATTCCTATTCACAAAATTGATCATCCACCTAGCGTTGTATGTGGGAGTATAGAACTGTGATATGTAGATAGCATAACGTTGTAAATATACAAGAAGTTCAGAGATGAATTATGCGGGGGTCATTACACCCAAATGAAAGAATAATGGATTCCTGAACCATTGCTGAAGGAACCTACATGTTTATTGGGACAATTCGTGGGAAAAGAGTAGCTAAAGTTTGGACGGAAATTAACCGCTGTGAACATTATTTAGCAAAAAGGATTTACAGTGTGTAATTCTACGGCATAAATTTAATCGACATTTGACGCTTCCATGTCAAATTAATGCTGGTATCATCATTATTTTGAAGCTCAAGTAAGTACACCTGAAGTAGTGTGACCGATGACAGAATTCTCTGGCTTTGTCAGCCAGTAGAGTGGAAACTCCATCCTGTGATATTGGAAAAGATGTAGATGAAATAATCTTTCTTCAACCCGATTTGTTCACGCATGTTTCAGTTCTCAATTGTCATTAATTAGAGTTCTTTGAATTAAACTGCGTATTTTGTCCTTCAGGTTTCAGACAGCATTTGGTTAATTATTTATTCGAACCTAAGTTATGTTGTTTGTTGACAATTACTTAGCGCAAACCTTTGCCTTCAAAATGCTCATGCAGCAATAGCTGGACCTGCGGGATTTTGTACGTTTATAAATAAAGACAAAACCGCGAAAACACAAATAATGCGCAAGATATTGTGGTGTGAAAAGGGTTTTAAAAATATTGTCACGTCCTGGATATTTATGCACCGTTGATGTGCACTGCTTAAATTTACGGAAAATTTTAACGTGATTGCTTTTAAAAAGATTAAATTGATAAAACAGACTACATTAATGCATTTTTGTATCTATTCTATAAAAATGGTTTGGATACGTTTGTGTAGCTTCAAGGGGAAAGCAAATTTTAAAAAAACGCCTCGCCTTCGGGCCTAATTATTTATCTGCTTAGTATTCTTTGTAAAAAAAGATAAATATTTATTTACTGCATATTCAACGATAAAACTTATAATTTTGTTAATTGTTTTCCTTCCGTTCAAAAATACTGTAGGTCGTTTATAGTATTTTGGTACCATATGCAGAGTTATTTGTTCAAATCGTTAGTTTGTACAGAAAAAGACAACTTTTTTTTTAAATTGACAAAGACGGCGAACGGTTGAGGCATTGTTGAGGTGTGTCCATTCGACATTTTCTTTCAAGATGAATTTCAAGGTTCTCATCAAATGTGAAAATAACAATTGTTTTTAGTCATTTTAACAACCAACTGGTTTCAGTTTTATGAAACTTCAATAAGGCACTCGTTCAACTGGTTTGCAGTCGATTATTGTCTTTGCACTGTGTGACTAAATGTCCGACAAAAACATGTATGTTGAACATTAAAATAAAGAGAGATGGATGATAAAAGTATTTCGTCAGTCAATTTTAAAATATAGTTCCCGGAGTGTGCAATGCGTGCGGTAAGTATCGTACTAAACTGGCGCGTTCAATCATTAACACTGACGAATTCACACCCGCAACAGAGTCCATTTGGCGTGGTTATTTGGAAGTTTTGTAAAATCTATGGATTTATGTGTATAAAACAAAAGTTTTTGATCATCAGCAACTTGAATGAGAAATTGATCCTGTTATTATTGGTATTTAGGCATTGATGAGTTCTTATCCAGTTGCAATGTATACAGTTGTAAATTGAAATTTTGAAAACAAAATACCACAGCTGTGGCAATTTCCATTATGTGATTCTCTGGCCAGCTTTTGATTCTTCACTTTCTAGTCAAGTTGGACAGGGTCTTGTCTTTCAAATGGAACACCTTAGGTCTTATGATAAAAAGTTTTAATTCAAAAGTAAAACTTTATAGCAAAGCGATATCAGTGCCGTTTTAACATTTTACAGGTATTGAAGTGACATTACTTACTTTTTGAGCGACTTTATTGTCAATTAACATACACAAGTTTTATTCAATGTAATTTGACTCGAAAGTACAACTACGTTTCTAAAAGTAAGTCATTATGGAGGAGCGATACACCATAGGTTTGTTGAACAATAAGAATCCATCAACGAACAAAAAAAAAAAAAAAAACACATGTTTGCAAAATGAATAAAAAGTCTCTGCGTCATAGTCGGATCAAGGGTATCCAATGAGAGAATGAATCGGTTAAAAATGTTGAAACGGGCAAAGTGAACTATATCTTTTCAGATCGCGACAAACTTTAATAAGCACCACTTGGGACTACAAAACAATAAATATGCGATGACATACGAAAGCATTGAGGATACATGCTTATGAACATGTTAGTATCACAAAATTATTCGTTCTGGAAGCTCGCTATCGCAGCCCTAAATTATGGAAACACTTCAAAGACATAAAATATTTGATACAAAGTAAAGGTGATTCACTTTTCAACAGTTCGTTTCATCGTTTCCTGGAATATTTTGAACATGCTCGATTTCTTGCTATCATTCGATAATCACTGAAGTACACATCTGCCTTATCAGTATCAACAGAACGAAAAGAAACTTGTACGTAGTTTTTTCCAACCTTTCGTGCCTTACTTGACACGAATAGACAAAAGATTTTCTTTAATGGCGTAAAATTAATAACTCATGAACAGACTTATCAATGACAATAAACCTAGAAGTTTGTTCTGACTGACATACACGTACATTTTGCTAATTTCATACTCTGATTTTTTCATCAAGAATGATCTTGGCCCAATCCCTGACCTTGTGATGAGGGAGTTTGGGCAAAGCGAGAATTCGTGCAGCAGTTTGCAACTTAAGCTCATTTTTACGGATGTACATGTCTGTCACGCTCTTCATTTGTTCCCACTTTTCCTCCCGGATTTCGTCCAACGTAAAGTTTTCGGACATGTACGGGTTGAAGCGAAAATACGTTGAAGGTGGAAGGAGATCTTGAAGCATTGTGTGTACAGCTGGAAAGGAAGAGACATAAAATTAGTTGCTGGTCAAGTAGTCAATGAAAACAACTGTCTCCAATCTCTCGAACCAAATGGCGCCATACGACGCTGTTGCGTTTGGCAGTTTTGTGAACAGACGAAAAGGTTACGGTCATTTTGTTTTAGCTTGGAGGATCTAATCTCTCAATTCGCGAGAAATACGTTGGTCACTAAACATGGTAATGAGTGATTGGTTAAATGAACTGTTTTAGAAATTTGTGGGCAATGGAATGTGCATTTATTCTGAAAAAAAAACAACCTGCCCATTTTCAGTCAAGTCGGACTTGGCGCGAATGTGTTACCTTCTGTATCCGTTGCACTTTGCACCATCTTGTCAATTATATCCCGAAGACCCACGCTGGGTTCTGGGTCTCCCGTAGGTCTGTAACGCCCAGTGCCCAAAGAGATCACACATTGTATTGGAACATCAGGCCATAACAAGCGAGCTTCATGAATCGCTATAGCAGTGGGGTTATTGGTTAGAACTCCGCCATCCTGTATTTACAACAAAAATTGATATTCGTCAGGAATTTTCTTATCATAGATTTAATGAACTACCCATAAATAATAGATCTAACAATATTTGTTATCCTGTGAAGGGCATTTTATATTCGGCGACTTTCTAAGCGAACCCAGGGTCTAAAGATTGAACTTTAAATGTTAATTCCAAACCTGGTGAATGAAGTCGCCCAATTTGAACTCCTGGTAGTAAGTTGGTGCAGCTGATGATGCTCGAATTCCCTCCCACAACTTGTGATGATAACTTCCCGGATAGTGGGAACTGCTACCGTCCATGTAAGTGTAGTTTCTGAACAAGTAATTCTCTATCGTCTGACGGTTCATTAACGTTGATACCAGTGAAAGCTGTAACAAAGAATACACAACTCTAAACGCTTGATTATAAAGGGTTCCTTCACACTGAATGAAGGCAAACTGAGTTATTAGTAGTTTGATCGCACAATCACACAAACACCAAACATTACTCTGAAGTACGGTTTAGCTCAGCGTATCGACTTCGTTTACGAATGGGATATCGAATTTACTAAAAAACACAAACCTTTGGGCAGTCCAAATCTTTACCACTCTCTATGAAGGGGCTGACACCGATAGTTTCTCTGCAATGAGCAATTTATCAGGCGTTATTACCAGAGAAAGAAGCAAATGGCTACACCATAATAAAATTCTACTGATATATACATGAATTTTTTTTCACACAAAAACTTACTGAAGAATTTTTTCCCAAATGACGTGGTCGTAGTAAGCGTGCGATGTCACTAGTTTACTGGTTCCGATCCATCTACTTCTGCTGAACATGTCTTTGCTGAATTGCTTCAAAATAAATTTAAAAATTCCTCAACGGTAAGGCAAGTTTCCTACTTGAGAATGTAATTTTGAAAGTGACATTCGCTACAGTATGTCGAAACGTTGAAAAAGTTTTGTCTTTTCGCTTACCTTGTACATGTCTGCGCAATCCTTCAGAGGCACACCATGTACAGACAACATGGTTGCCAGAAGGGCCCCAGTAGAAACCCCGCAAATGTAGTCGAACGTTTCGTGCATCGGTTTCCCACATAACTTTTCGATCTCTTCCAGAAGTTGAATAGCCATCAATCCCCTATAAATCAATTGTAATGCTTTAAAAACTTATGCAAATATACTACTAACCATTTTATAAGCATATTTTCCCAAAAACTTCATTACGTTATGTTTCATGTTTAAAATATAAAGTTCGTTCTTACCTGGTACCACCACCATCGATGGACAGAATTCTGATGCCTCTCCCCTTGACTGGAAATGTGTAGCCAACCATGGTAAGTGCCTGATGAGCCAATTGCTTTATGTCTTGATCTTCCGTTCGTGTCATTATCTTCAGTAGCGCTGGTATCACCAATTCCTATGTGTTGAATTAATAATGTATAAAAACAAGTGCATACTAATCATCGTAATAATAAGCAATCGGGGTAAGATACCAGATTCCATGCTAGACACAATGAATACTACAGATTTGTGAAAGGAAATTACCTTCGTAGCTAATGTCTTAGTTTTGGGATTTTGTAGAAGATGGTTACAGAAATCGTCCAATCTTGAAAGTTTCGATGTGTCTGATGTTGCCCTTTTTAGGGACATAACTAAAGCTCTGGTGCGACGGTCAATGGAAGCTTTTAGCTCAGTTTGTTTCCTCAGCATTTCACGCTTTTTGTGCATAATCTCTTCTTTTGTAGGACTTTTAGTGCCAGGAATAGGAATAACGTTGAATGGAGCTGATGGCATGTATTGTTTTATTTGATCCACAAAGGAACTAGATGGCGCTGGAGATTCACCTTCCATTGGGCCCGATTCCGTCTCGGGAGGAGTTGCTGCAACCTTCTTCTTCAGTGAACTCGTTGATTTAGACTGTGAAGTAGACCTATCATTGTTAGGAGATGTGTCCAAGAAATAAGTGCTGTCACTCTCATGTGCATTGAGCATTGCGTCCTCGAAGCTGTGTTGTTCTCTCTTGATATCTTGAACATCCTCTGACCAATACTGATTACTTTTTGACTTAGCTTTACTTACACTTTGGTCCTTTTTAGCCTCGGATTTATCACCGATTGGCTGTGACTTTAAGCAAATATCATCTTGACTTTGATTCTTCATAGCTTTTGGTTCGGATCTCTGGAAGACACCAGCCAAACCAGGGATATCAATATGAAGGGAAGTCAGTCTTTTAATAGCAGAATGCACATCCAAGTACTGGCCCTTTCCTGTTTTGCTCACTGAAACAGCTGTTAAATTGTTCTGGTCTGGGGGCAAATTGTTCTTTTGTGACGAAAATGCGTTGTTTCTCGTGGTGTTAAATCCGAGTATTTCTCGATATGATTTAACCCCAAGAGGGAATCCTGATCCTTTCCATGTCCGACGTGAACGTGAATTGGGTGAAGTGCCAGTTGAATTTAAACGCCTTGGAGGGACTGGAGAAACTGAGGTGCTTCGAATACGTCGACCCAGTCGTGTTGGGCTCATATATCTGGTGCAGGATCTTGGTGGCATCAACGACATCATTTTTTCTGCGGTTTCGCTCTCCAGTCACTGCAAGTGGGAATTAGTATTCGCCCTTCCTTACAAAAAATAGTAACAATTATTTTATTTTTGATGGTACATATTAAACTACTACACTTTGTATTCCAATTTTGATTCACTACAGTTTCATACACTTAGTGGTTCAATTGAACCTAAACCAAATTTGTCATATGTCAAAGAAAAATACTCAACTCACAATTAAAACTTACTGTCAAACAGTTTTTGTTCCAAATACCTTTTCAGCAAGACAACTCTTAACGTTTCGTTTGTCAGATTCTCTGGATATTTCTTGAAATGACTGCGCTTTTTTTCACATAATGATTCTTAAATAGTTCGTTCAGCTGATTAATCTTCTGACGTAGATTTATGGCCAGTTGGATTTTGGTAGCATTAGTCAATATCGTTCGATTGGCCAAGGCCATGATTACTCCAATGTTTGTAAACAAAGTATTTCAGGACACAATGGGGCCTGCAGGTAAATTTTGGCACGCCACCAACATCCACTGACGTTGACGTGTCCCCAGTGACACTGACGGGGAAGTGCACATGTACTATCAAATCTTGTGAAACAACGTTACAGAGTATTGAACAAACTTTTGTCCAAAACCATAGATCGAAGATAACTAATAGTAGTCTAGTACAACTTTAAAAATTGGAAATGTGATAGATTCTACTTACTTTAAATCGTATGTTAACTCAAAACAATGGCAGCTGGCCTCAGTGCATTTCCTTCAGTTCATAGAAATTCTGAATATTCAGGTGAAATCCTTTGGCAATAGTATACTGACAATATTATACTGCGGGGACCTGTTTCGAAGATTCTTTTATGTTTGTTTACCTATTAGAGTCAGCATTTTGGTGTTAAGCTGGCAGTTTTGATGAATAATGGGGTATTTTAAGAGTACCTGTTTATTTACAATCAAAATCGGATGACTATGTCCCCACTACAATGCAGGTTCTGATTGGTTGGCGTGTTTTAAACGTGTATGGAATAAAATTGTGTATTTAGAAAAAACTGAGCGATTATTTTAACATTACATAGGTTAATTGACAAAGAAATAATTATTTCTTGCTATATCTTATGAGAAAATAAATATGTGGCATTGTTAAGGAGATTTATTAATGAAAACTTGAACGTACTATGAACACACCCCCAGACGTTTCGACCAATCCAGTCAGTTCTTCTTTCCATGTATAGTAGAGGAAAAATAAATACTAACCTAACCATCTAATGCTCTAAACTGGGTCACGACAAAGTGTAAAAGATTATTCGAAATTTTCAATAATTTTTGGTTTTGGTATTCACAATATTTACCTTGACAATGACGCTACTTTCCAGTTCAGTCCATGTTTTTTTCGTGGACAGATCCAAGGTAATTTTGCCTCAGAACGATCAATCATGGTGATTCAGAGAACGAGTGAAATAACTTTCTACAACTCTTTATTAAAAAGAGAGATACATCTACACACAATAAAGTTCAAGACAAGACTGAAGCTGTGGCTGTGGGAGGAGTGATGCTGCATTGTGATGTACATATAGAATTACTCTTCTAAAATATCAGGCAGTGAAATTTTCACCAGGTGGCTCGTTGATGCAAAGGGGTACGAAGGAGTGTGAAGGGTGTGAAGGGGTGCAAAGGGGTGCAAAGGCAATTATAAACTAGGTTTTTGGGTCCACCACACTAGGTCATAAAAAGTTTGATTTTACAACATATAGTGGTTAGGTGTCCCCACCACCTGCAGGTACAAGCCCCATCTTATATACAGTCACTAAGCCACAAAAGGCCTTTGTAGGTCCCCACCATGGGCCCAAAATTTCAGGGCAAAAACAGCCAATCAACCACTAAGGTGACTCTAACAAGCCACCAATTATGGATGCCTATTTAAAGGTACACTTGTGCATAGAATGTCATTTTTACACAACTACAAGTTTATACTTAACTAGAAATAGCCAATATCGCAACAAGTGGCTCATTAGATAGTAGTTGGTTTTGGTGTATGCCATAAAATTTTGGGAAGGTGGTGGATGCTATTTGCCATTCTGTGAATGTAGATGGGTTAATGGTTCTACTTGGAAATGGTAGGCACACCTCAACACTACATGCTGTAATTAAACTTGCTTGAATCTTTTGCACTCGGAGGTGGCAGGGACCTAAAACCCTAGTTTTCATCTACCCTTGTGCCCTGCCTTACGTACTTGTACCCTGTTCTCACACCCTACCACTGTGCCCTGCCTTTGCACTCTCATGCTGGGTCTTCATGCCCTGGATGTTGTAGACACCCCAACTAAATGTCCTTGTCAAAGTTGTGCCCTCATGCCCTGCCCCCTACCCACATCTTGCCTGTGTAGCTGCCTGGGAACTACATGGTGTAATTGAACTTTTTGAACTTCTTGCATTTGGACCAAATAACCTAGTTTTCAACTGCCCTTGCACCCTCATGCAGTACCCTTATTACCTCACACCCTCGTTACCTCATGCCCTTGTACCCTTATTACCTCATGTCCTTACCCTCACACCCTTGTACACTTACACCCTTATGTTCTTGCACCCTTTTGTCCTTGTGCACTTGCACCCTCCCACCCCTGTGCTCTTGCACGCTTGTGTACTTTCATCCTTGCATCCTTCCAACCTTGCACCCTCATCATTGGTGGATCTAGCGGACAGGGACATAAGGGACATGCCCTTTCCCCAGCCTAAATTTTCTTCATTTTTAAGCAGTTTTCGGGAAAAACTGGCCAAATAATAGGTTGGTGCCCCCTCCGGGGTTGGCGTCCCTGAGGAATCCTGGATCCGCCACTGCTCATACTCTTGCGGCATTATCACTTGGGCATTGTACCCTTTCCCTTCCGTCCAGCCACCAATTTAAAGCGGCTCTGTGAGCAGTGGTATATACCTTGTCTATGCCCCGGTCAAAGTGGCACTTGTTGCCTAGGCAAGCTTTTCAAAAGCAATGAATGTGTGAGTATGCCTTACATTTTGTCTTTTAAATTTAAAACCGATTGCTTTACAGATCAAATTTGTACTGATTCGATGTGGAGAAAACCTATCATGACTAGATATCGGGGAGAAATATGTTGACAAAAACTCTGAAGTTCACACAAATCTTACCAAACTGTTCGAATCAGTCGCCGCCAAAATGTCACGGTCAATTTGCAGTCACTGTGACTTAGTTACACATAGTATATTGAACAACTGGAAATGCTGACCTACGTGACAAAAAGTTCGTTTGTATTGAAAATGAACAAATTGTAGGAAGGCTGGAAATTTTGCCGAGTGAACAAAGGTTATACTTTCTTAGCACTGCTCTAGACTGTACTTGGAGATCTAGGTCTAACAATTACAGTTACAAGTATTTCAAATTTTTGTAATTTATTGGTGGCTCGTTAGATTCACCTTAGTGGTTGGTTTGGTCTTTTTGTCCTAAAATTATGGGCCCATGGTGGGGACCTATGAATGTGTTTTGCCATTCTGTGAATGTGACATGGGGTGGTGGTTCTATTTGCAGGTGGTGGGGACATCTAACCACTATATGTTGTAATCAAACTTTTTGTGGTGGTAGGTGGCGGGGACCCAAAAACCTAGTCTACAATTACCTTTGCCCCCTTTGCTCCCCTTTGCCCCCAGGAATACTATAAATAGTGATGCACTGTGAAAAACATCAAAGAGTGTGAAGGGAGCAATGGGGGGGGGCGCAAAGGGAGCAAATAGGGCAAAGGGAGCGAAGGAAGCAAAGGGGGTGAAGGGAGCAAAGAAGGCAAAGGGGGTGAAGGGAACGAACGAGCCACCTGGTGAAACTTTCACTGCCTGATATTATTCCAAGTGCATCCCTATCAAAACGGGAAAACCCGATGGATCAGTTTTTCTAAAAAGATTTGAAATTTTGCACAAAAAAAAGAAATAAATAAAACAAAATAAAACGGAAAGGAACGTGAATTTTGAGTCCTTATTGAAAAAGTTAATGGGAAATGACATGCAAACAAAATAATTTTTTCATGGAAAAGCTCTTATGAAAAGGACTTGTGTCCTCCAAAAATCAAAAAAAAAAAATATAGTTGAACGCAATCTACAACACCAACTAGTAATCTATTTTGAGGGTATTTTGGTTTATTTAGGGCTTAAACAATACTGCAGTTTCGAAATTATCTTCTTCAGACCTTGTTGATAGGGAAAGTCAAAAACTGGGGTCTATTTATGACCAAATTCTAAG
>JBCAUG010205849.1:0-19287 GCA_038406175.1 Haplosyllis leylae | reverse complement strand
GTGGGGGGGGGCTTGGGGGTACTCAGCTGGGGGTACTCAGCTATGGGGAGTGGGGTACTGAGCCAGGGGGTACTCAGCCAGGGGAAGGGGGGTACCCCATCCCCCAGGATAGGGCAGCAGAAGGAGCAATTGCTACGTAGCATGCGGTATGCCTCTTGCGTTCACGCGGGAGGACTTTCTTGTTATTATTGGAAATTCAATCCATTTAAATGGTGTTGGTTTCTGTGAGACTCCTAAGTTCCCGATAAATTCCTTATTGGGGAAAATAATTTCTTACGGAAATCACAATTAACTCGTTGAGAAAACTTCGATGTCCATCACAAAAGAAACACGGTAGCAATACTGAAGAAATCTTGTTATCATTCCCTATCAGCCATAGCCATTTCCTTCATTTGAATAAGTTGTTCGTTTTAAAGTAATCTCTTTACACAATCTATATTTCTTCCAGAGCGACGAGTTCCCTAATTGGCAATTTACAGAAGTGCGGCAAAGAACAATTAGAAGCCCTTGCTGCCCACGCACAGCGCTCATATGGTGATGCCTCACTGTGGGGTCCTGCAATTTACGCTGATGTTGGCGTTGTGATCGGTGAGAAAACTTTTACATTCAGAGGCCAATACTGGGGTTCTCTTTTTAGATCTTTTGGTCTATTCACTTATTTCACCGAATTCTCAAAATATTAATTCAATCATAGTTAAATTTTCTCTACAGGAGGTTTAGACGGAAAAGGTTTAGCTGCAGCCAGCTATCCTGAGATTGAGGTTTGGACACCCAAGGCCGTTGCTCATATTCAGCCTGAAGCATTCAAGGTTGACATTTTATAAATTGTAGAATATGTCCTCACATTTGAATATCGCCTTTAAAATTGAATATACCTTGATCATTTAATTTCACTTTCAATTGAAACATTTGACACAGGAACTGAATAATGATCAACTTAGTTGGTTCACGAGACCTCAAGCGCAAGCAGTAACTGCCGAACAGAAAGCAGTACTTACCAATAAAGGAAAAGAGGCTCTGGAAGGAGCCGTTACTCCCGTCGGAGGCGGAGGAAACACCGAACAGAACAATAAGAAGCCCACTAAAACATCAGGTTACCAATCTCATGTGATTTTCCTCTGAAAACGACAACAATAAAAATGAGTTCAGCGGATGTATTATTAGCTCATCGATGTAATGAATCTGTTAGATCCAATACCAGTTTGTGAATACAGATATTCTTTCAAAGTAAACTGATGACCTCAGTAGGTTTTAATGGCCATTGATGTGATAGACCATAATACTGGACAAATAAGGGCAAAATTTTATAACTGAGGTGTTGCCGATAATTTATGGATTAACTTCTACAATTCTCCTCATTTCAGGTGCTGCATGCCACTCTCAAGCAGGACTGTTACTTGTGATGTGCGTGATATTTACTCGTAGATCTGTGTTCTCCAGAATTTGAACCAACCGAAGCTTTGAAACTAAATACTGTAGTGTGTGTCTTAGAAGTCGAGTGACACAGCAGTAGGAGCTGCTGAAACTAGAAAACATGTTTCTATTTCAAAAGCATTGCTTTCACGTCCAAAAAATGAGACCGAACTGTGATGTTGATTTACATTAGGCTAAGTCATGCATTACTAACGCCAAGTTGATAAATTCTTGTTTCATTACAACATATTAAATACTGTCCCCGTACATGATAACATAATACACAACGACTTAGTTTTAATTCAGGTTTTAATAATTAATAGGTATTACAGTCAACAAAGGCGGACTCATGGCTCCTTGTGGGGAACGCTAAGCCTATATTTTGCCGATTTCCCCTCCCACCCCAAAAAAAACCCCATGAAATTGAAGAAGTTTTGATCTATTGGGAGGGGGAATGCGGGCAAATTTTTTTCTCCGTAAATCCGCAACTGGTCAAATTTTATCAAGCACTGTGATTTTACACAGAATACTGATATGGTGGAAGTAATTTAAGATTCACCTAATTCATCTAATTGGGAACGCTGTATCAGAGCTGTACCTTAAGCGAAGACTACTGATTATTAACTAAATGTATCTACAAAAATTGTACAGAGCATTAGATCGCTGTAGGGATCTGCTTAAATCTTTACTAGTCAATTTTGCTGAGAATAGTGAAGATATATTTGATAACGCATATTTCAAACAAGAACAGGGGGTACCCATAGCCTGTCTGAGGAGGGGTACCTCTATCTTTGCTGGAGGGTGGGGGTGGTACCCTTATCCTGTCCAGGGAATCCCCTCCCCCCAGAAGGAACCTGAGACCAGAGACAGGGGTACCCCCCAGAAGGGACCTGTCACCAGAGACTCAAGTTTTTCCTAAATAATACAAATCTGACATTTCTGTACAAAATTGACATCGAGGGTTTCAAAATCAGCAAACAATAAAGTTGCCTCCAGTGGGATTTGAACTCACAACACCAACCATGTATGGTTTAGAATTCCAATGCCTTGCCTACTCAGCCACAGAGACTTGTGTTGAACAGAATTTTGTAACTTTGTGTCATGCTCCACTTCACTTTTGGGACTTGGAATTATGTCAAGATTCAATATATCTGTTCAACACAAGTCTCTGTGGCTGAGTGGGCAAGGCATTGGGATTCTAATCCATAGATGGTTGGTGTTGTGAGTTTGAATCCCACTAGAGGCAACTTTATTTTTTGGCTGATTTTGTAACCATCAAAGTCACTTTTCTACAAAAATGCTAGAAATGTCAGATTTGTATTATTTAGGAAAAACTCGATTGTCACAAGACGTTTCCCCTCATGCAGAACTAAGTTACGATCAATTTGAACGACCGTTATCAGTGGCCCAATTGTACCGGGCTGACGTCCCCTGTTTGGCCTCGGACAAACTTAATGTTTCCCAAATCCAACATCAAGGATAAAACAACAATTGAGACCTGCCATTTTGTAATTACATTGGTACTTGTGTGTCACAATTCCTCGCCGTTTCGGAATCCCATTGGGGACACTCAATAGAATTGCAAATGGGGCATTAATGAAACGGGGACAGTCTGGATTGTTGCGGCCAGCATCATTACAATTTCCCAACACATTGCTTATTTATGACTGTGCAATACATGAATATTTATGGCAACACCTTGAGTTAGGAGCAGAAATAACTTCACGAAGAGAAAAAACAAAACGTACGGTGTATTTGGGGGGAAATACTACTACCCAATGTGTATCAATTTCACATCCCGAAAGAAATGATATGAAGACGGTAAAATGAATCAATGGAAATTTCATAACATACTCGCATTCATTACTTTTTCACAATGCACACCAAAGCAGGATATGTATCCATCTGTAAAGCATCTGGATAAGGAGCAATACTGCACATTTGATTCTATAATCTGTAAACACTTTTACATCATTTTATTTCAATACTATTCCAGTGTTTTATTTTAGAAATATCAAACAGTCCGTAAAAAGCTATTGGCAAAAGTCTAGTACAATGACAAAACGACCGGATGTTGCATACAGCATATTAATACATGAAATAAACTTACTGTTAGTTAATTGAATGTTCCTTCTTCTTTCCTATTATATTTCTGAGTTACTTGAAATCTGAAAAGACCATTAATTTCTACTAAAAAGATGAAGCAATTTTTTGTACAAATGCGGACAACGCCATTCCTGTTTTACTATATACGCGTTTTTAATCTTTTTGTGGTCCTTGCTTGCGCTATTTCCTGCATTCCAACTGGCGCATTTCAAACAAATTCTATGCAAGAGAAAGTCAAATTTAAATTTTAGCTATGGATGCTCAATTAAAAGCAAGAAATAAGAAAATTTATGAACAGTGGATGATAATTCAAGACATTATAGGTCCGGCAAAGTTATGGCCTCAATTTATAAGAAAATTATTTTGGACAAGGAACATATCTCACCAGTGGAGACCAATAATTTGCGCTTTTGTTTTTGTCAATGGTTTGAACCCACAGGTAAAGAATATTATTTTTAAAATTCAATTAAAATGAACAAAAGGAAAGGGGAATGTTGCTTTTCACTATGAAAAAGAATATTTTACATGAAATCTGTCTGAGTGCTTCAGCACTCATTGTAACAATTTGAATGCATGTAAGTGTATGTATGACGACTCACGCACCTAGATATTGACAAATTCTGTTCATCTGAATGGATCAAGCCAGTGCTTCACTATCACAAGTAGAATATTTTTTTACCTTGTTTGGTCATGTCGGGGTTAGGATTTCTGTCTAAATTTTTTTACTGTGATAGTTACCACTCGTCTATGACAAGTACAAAGTTTTTTTACCCTGTTTGGTTGTATCATGATTACTGTCTAGATTTTTTTATTGTGATGGTAACCGCTTGTCTATCACAAGTACAAAATTTTTTTACATTGTTTGGTCATATCGGCATTAGGATTACTGTCTAGATTTTTTTACTGTGATGGTAACCGCTCGTGTTATTGCTATTTTTAGCCGAATATAATGAAAATTACCTGTTAAATTCTGTCTAGCCTATCTTTATGAGCCTTCAAATACTTTATTTTGTCAGATATGTATTTAATCAATACAACGCCAGTGTCTAATGCTAAACTGTTAGGATTTGGTCCTAAATAATTTTTTGCAAGCTCCTTTTCAAGCATTTTGAGAGTATCTTCCCAAATTTTAATATTTTGTTCAGGTGTGACCACATGTAACTTGTCCCAGGGAGCTGACATCTTGACACGGTTAAAGCCTAGTTTGAAAATTTTTAATTAAATATGAGCACTTCGATGTGATACAAGTCGTCTTGGAATGACAAGATTTTGGTTCCAAATTATAGTCAAAGATGAGAAATAAGGGAGACGCTTGTTTACAGTTGAAAAAAAAAGACGTGTTTCGATTTGTGGCCGCTCAAAGTAATCACTTCAGTAATGTTCATGTACCTTTCGAAATAGCTTAAATGTGTTTCTACAACTCAAAAATTATTATTTTTGGTTAGATTTTCCTTGAATGGGCCACTCTGATGAATCTTGGACGGGATCAGAATGCTTACAATGAAATGCGATCTTGGCTACAAGCCTTTGAAAAAAATCCTTCTAATGGAAGAAGTACTACGGCTATCAAGTCACGATACAATGGTATGAAGACATTTATGGTAACACTGTTAGATATGGACAAAGAAATCAGTAATTAAAAACATTTATTGAAACAAGAAAGAAGATAATTTGAAAATATTTTATTTAGAAATATACTATCACAGACAAAGTTTAAAACTTTTTACCCGGATCCCTGGAAATAGATGTACATTTTTGTTTACAAAAAATATTTTTTTTAATAAGAAATTATCACAGGATTTTGATAAAACTTTGCATATTGAAAGACAACAATATGTACATTTGTTAAGTAAAAAAAAAACACTATGTTAAACAAGAGGTTTTTTCACAAAAATTAGTTGAAGTTGAAGTGGAATGTCTGGCATTTCCATGAATATGGCATTACGTAATCACATTAGGAAATACATCAAAAATGTAAATACAGTTAAAATATTTTGTATGTGTATAAATAACATGTAAATAAGTTATTTCATAAAAAAAACAATATGTTCAACAAGAAAGTTTTCTGCTAAAATTATTCAAACATTATACATTTACAACGGTAACTCATGTTTCCATTTCTTGAACAATTCTCTTAAACAGGGTAAAAAATTAGCCACATCTTTTATGAATGTTTCAAACATATCACCTTCGTCTTTTTTGTTAAATTTGTAAACAAATTCATCCAAATAAAGTAGGAACAGTTCTGTTCTTGTACCAAATTTCTTTTTGTTACCATTCTTTAAGTGACTCCACAAATTTTCGATGGAATTTGTATGTACTCCATCAATAGTTTTGTACTCGTCTTTATGACATACAGTCTTGTGAATATAACCATATTGACTCAAACAATGATAAGCAGGTGCTTCATCACTGTATACTGTTGATCCCAAAACAATATACCTGAGAATTATTGGAAGTAAAGTATCTTTTTACCTATCTTCTACTAGATGGACCATGCATTTTTTTGTACTGGTATCGATAATTCCAAATATACATTGTGGTTTAGCACTCCTCCTTCTGTTCCCCCTTTCATATTTTATTTTTCCTCTAATGAAAGTTTCATCAATCTGAACAATATTTCTACCGTCAGTACTCCCTAATCTTATGTTACCATCTGTTAACAAATATAAACTGCAAATTTCCCTGCAATATGTATACCATTGAAGTATTGTTTTTTTGGTTGCTTTTCCTTTAAAGTGATGTTGGCACTGACAAGCTTGAGCTCCAGTTGCAAAGTAGTACATTATTGTTACAATTACTTGAAGAGGCAAATGCGATTTTTCAAAAAAAGAGCCACATCTGATTGACCTTTTTCTGTAACATTTCGAGCATCTGAAAATCTGTCCATCATTCATGTTATCCTCAATAATTTTGCATTCAGTTCTGCAACACATCAATGTTTTGGGTAATAAACCTGAATTGCGTAAAAAGTCTATGCAATTTCCAATGTTAGACAGAATCGCAGATAACTCTAGAATGTTCATTTTTAGTCAATTTCAATAGGACATTTCTTCTTTGCACCAAGCCTGCTGTCAACTATTTTAATTGGCTTCGATGATACAACTCCTGGAATTAATCTGCTCTCAAAATGTTGAAATTCTTCCACATCAAATTCTGACCAGTCATCTAAATAAAAGCCAATAATGTATATGCACAAATGATACTTATTTCGTAAGAAATAAAAATTCTGGACCTTCTGTATTTAATATTAAAGGCACCTTCAGAGTCAATTAATATGACATCAAAGCAAGGCTGCTGAACTAGAGAATTTTCAACTTTCTCCTTTTTAACTTTGTCAATCAGTGTCTTCTTTTCCTTTGGTGTTTTAGCTATTCCTTTTGATTTCTTTTTACAAGCACTCAATGGACTGAACCCAATGAATACTGGACTTTCTGAAATACATTTTACATTTATTTTTTTATGAAATAAGTATCATTTTTATTGAAATTGATTGGAATATTTAAGTAGTAAAAAACCTGGTGACTTTTGAGGAGTTGAAAAAGCAACACTGCTTGTATCAGTGTAATTAGTATCCTCGGAAGTTAGGGACCAAGTATCGAGTTCTCCTGTTATTATCTTGCTTTGATAAATATTTGCATTGCTTGTTGATGGTGTATCTTCCTTTGGGCAATCACATGGCAAGAAAGTAAGATTCCCTGTGATTATATCTTTCACTTTGACACCAAACTTGGTAATAAAAGTGACGAGATTTTCAGCATTTTGGAGTAATTGTGGCATGAGACCAGATGAGATAGTATCTACTTGTGTAACAAGATTTCCAACTTTGCATTGCCTTTTGACTGAAAAGGAATTAAAATAGGCTTTGTCTCAGTTTAAAAAAAAAGACCGGACGTTGTAGAGATTCTCTTATAGAGTAGATGATACAAATATAAATACCGGACCTTGCGATATACATTTAAATATTTGACTCTTACATGGTAGGTGGAATGATCGAACAAATCTGTAGAAATTTCCAAACTGATCCCTCTTTCCAAGGTACTGAACAGTTATAGTTGCCACAACAACAAGCCTAGGCCTTTGCAGCTTGCTCTTCTTGTAATAAACCACTGCACAGACTGCCTGAATATTTCCTAGGTCTATTTCTTTGAAGTAAAAAATGTCATGAAACATCCCTAAATTAACAATGTCTTGCTTCGATTTTTCATAGATTTCCTCTGCAATCACTGCATCAGACAGAAATTCAAATTGGGTGTTGGCTCCACTCAATAATAACATCATTCTGCCTACTGATACACAATTCCTTGATTGAACAATTGTAAATTCCTTTATGTACTCCTTTGAAATTTTTGAATAGTCTATTTCCATTTTAGTAGATCTAAAAGAGTTAATTCATACAAAAAAATTAAGAATATTTGCAAGAAATATACCTTGGATGGCTCGTACGAAAATTTATCTTGTCTTTGTTTACATTTGGAGGTTCGTTCTGTGACGTAAAATTGCTATTAGCCAATAAGAATGCTTTGTAGTGATGTCATAACATGTGCGTGTTGACCAAGAATGCGTTTGATAACTTAAGACTAAAGACAAATTTGCCACAACAACAATGGCAGAAAGGAACGTCAATTATGTCTTTTTGAGTCATGTTTCATGAAATTATATACTTATTTTATCGAATTTTGGTAAAAGGTAACGGTGCATAGATAGAGTAATTACTCGGGAATAATAAAATCTCAATAGCTTTTAAACTACGAACGATGACGTGGCAAAAGCAGGGTGTCGTAGTAATGGACTTTTGCCAAGCTATTGCTATTTGCATGTACGTGGCAGAATGCCTGGTGTACGTACAGCTGCTCCAGACAGATAGACCACTGAATCAACAGACTTACACACGAACGAAAGGTCAGTGCAGCAACAGATTGGTTATGCCAAGATTATTACTGACACCTTTGCAAAAATAGAAATCTTGAAAACATTCTGATATTTCTGTACTCAATAATTACTATTCAAATGAGGTACGAATCTTGCGATTCATTGACTGGATAGTAAAATACTATGACAGCTGCCTTTGTTGAATAGATTATTTGCTAGGTTAGTGATGCCCTAATGATATAAAACCTAGGCTCTATTATAGCCATTGTGAATGACTTATTATTTGCTTTAACTTCTTGTCACAAAACATATCGAAATATGTTCTATGTTAGATAAAGGTCTATTTCTGAAAACAGGGGTGTGTCCAAATGAAAGGAAAAAAGTATCATTATTTATTACATATGCAACGGCAATGCTGCAATGTGATTGGACAGTAAGAGGTGAATACCAGCTGGTATTCACCCCCCGTGAGGCTAAGAGGTGAATACCAAACTGATGTTCACCTCTTGGAGATTTAGAGGTGAATACCAAACTGATATTCACCTCTTGGAGATTTAGAGGTGAATACCAAACTGATATTCACCCCTTGCCAAACTGATATTCACCCTTTGCAGATGCAGCCATTTTGTTTGCTTTTTTTCATATCACTTCCAATTGAGATAGAATCCAACGCATATGTAATAAAATCATCACACAGAGGTTTTTGCACCAATACTGGAGATATTCACCTCATACTGAATGTATGTATTCACCTCGGCAAGCCTCGGTGAATACTCATTCATTATTCGGTGAATATCTCCTGGTATTGGTGCAAAAACCTCTGTGTAACTGATATAACTCCCCACTCACTATTTATCAGTGTTCATTAAAAAGTTGAAACACACTCATTCACACTATGCAGTAAAAGTTCAAAGCTCAGTGAACATTACTGGACACTATTTGGACCCAGCACTCAAGCACACTAACCACAAGGTAAGTGTTAATTGACTTTTAATGGCACCGATGCCATCAGGTGCCATAAACGAAATACCTTCAACCTATAATTATGTCAAATGAACAACACTAAAATTGTTTTTGTAAAATTTTATTCCTTTATTTTTTTAATCACATCTCAATGTTTTTCTATTTTTTTTTTATTATTGTGTTTACTTAACTTTCTCAAATTTTCTCAAGTACAAGTTTTGTAACATAAATTTGCATTCCTTCATAAGAAATAAAATAAAATGTGTCTTCTTTCTGTTTAATTACTTATTTAATTTTTTTCCTGAATATTCTAAAATTTCTGAAATTTACCCCCACCCTGTTCCCTGTCAAAATATCCATTCCTCGTATGAGCTATCTTAGTCTGTCCTCATGTGTATCTTTATCAACTTTTGCTAATCAACGTTCAGTATTTATTACCAAAAAAAACCATAATTACTGTCAATTACTACTGAAGCCCTATCATCCCTTTGTTGCTCCCTTTGTTCCCTATAATTGTGTAAATCAAAGGCTAATCTGAAGCTGTTCATTCGCCTATTCATTTCATTAATATATAAATTGGCACCAGCAATGACAATCCCAATAAAAGCAATAACAAGAGCACCTATTCCAATTACAAAAGAAGTATCCATGTTTTCACTAAGAAGCTCATATGAGGAATGAAACAACTTGCCATGTCAGCTTCTTAAATTAGCTTTTTTTATTGCACAATAAAGTGTCCTGCTTTTAGAATAATTGATTGCACAATGATCAGAAACTGAAAGTGAAAATGGCATTATAGATACATGTATATGTATCTATGGTACGCGTTTAAACTGTGAAAATCTTAATCATGATAAAGTTGCGGCATTCTTAGTCACTGGTCAATGTATCTAATTACTTTGCACTTCCTGGCATGTTATGGACAAGGGGCCCATTATTCAAGTGTTCATTCTTGGAGTATTGGTCACACCTTTCAGTTGCATCTAATATCAGTTGCTCACGCTCACACTTGATATGCATTATGGCTAGTAAGCATTTGATGGATTCTGCATCTATTGTGCTTCAACAATTTGTTGAGGACACTAATCCTTTCAAGAACTTTGTTTTTTGTCAAATTTTATGCTAAGAGATGGGATTATGGACTGAAATTGTACTTAGCTGTGAGGAGTGCCATGACAAATTCAACAATTATTAATGTTTTTATGAAAATGCATACCTTGGGACAACTTAGGATACTGAGATGTACACTTAAAAGTATCAAGGCTTCCATCAGTCACTTCATAAATGATAGTTGTGAATCCGATTCTGATATCGATGCAATTACTGTTGAATGGTCATATTATGACACCAGACTTCTTCGGAATATGGATCCCTATCAGTTCACCCTCAGACAGTGAATTGGACACTGAATTTCATGGATTTTCTCCACGGGATATTAGCACTCAATGTACAGTTTTAAACAATGACAATTATTCTGATATTTTGTCTATTTCCTCAACAGATTCCAGTAGCGATGATCTTAGTTCAGATGACTCTGAAGACACAGAGTCACGGGACTTTAGGCAGAACCCTCCAACCTGGACTGATCAAAATTTGAAAGACTTCTAGGCTGCTTCAGCTCGGATGCACGATGGGCCAACACTACCACATGGTTGGAATCCTAACAGTCCACCAATTGATTAACTGAACTCATTCGTGGACATAATGTGAAACATTTTTGTAACAACCTCTACAGTAGTCTCCCACTTTTTTGCTTCCTGAAAGACAATTATAGCATCAGATGCACAGGCACTGTACAGTCCTTGAGACTTGGCCTTCCTGGGCAGGTAAAAAACCCTGGCAAAATGATCAGGGGTGAATACAAGATATTCCAAGATGCAAGTGATGAATCACTCACTGCCTGTGTTTGGCAAGACATGTGGCAGGTCAGGTACATTAGCACAGCCTTTTCACCAACAGTTTTGGGTGTAGCACTCAGGAAAGTAAGTGGTTGATATGAAAGGATCAATCAACCCCTCCTATCCTTGGAATATTGCCGGCATTATCAGAATGTGGATAGATTTGACCAGGCAAAAGCCAAACACCTAATCAGTAGGAAATCATATAGAAACTGGAAATACTTGTGGTACTTTTCATTCCAGCCAATGATCATAAATTCGTACATATTGTACAAGAAACCAAAACCTGGTCTGCCTAAAACATTTACACAAATAGATTTTCGCCTACTTCTAGCCAAAGACATGATAGGAAATTTTTCTGCACGGAAGGCAAAGAACATTATTGTTCAACCTCTTTTCCTTGGCCCAGCTGCTGATGGGAATCCCCAAATGGCCTCGCACCAAAATGGATGGTGGTAGGGTTCGTATGTGTAAACCCCACAAGCATTTGTATGTTGTAAATTATGTGGAATTTATGTGTGCAAAGATTGCTCTGTAAAATGGCATGCTTTACAATAAACAAAAGATTTGTAATAGTTTTCAAAAAGACTCTTTTTCATTGAAGCAATAATAACACTAATAATTGAAACACTATCACTCAAGAGTAAATAGACAGAAAAAAAGGATTTTGGGAGGATTAGAAAATTTTTTACATTATTATTTATTGTTTTAGACTCTGATTTATTAGGGTGCAAAAGATGATTGCATGTTGTTGCACAAAATTAGGATCATGCTACTCCTGCATTGTTAGAAAACCAATGAGGCAGTGGGATATGAATTACCAACCACAGCAGACCAATTACACTGCAAAACTACCACCACATTTTTATACAATTACAGTTATCTCCAGTGTATTCGCAAAAGAAATTTAGTCAATTTTACCAAAAGCAATTCACTAGCAATTTTCATCTTTGATGATTGCAAAGTAACTTCCCAGTTTTAGGTTCCTCCTCACGTGGTGCACCTTCAAACATCCACCAGCATGACACATGGGTTTTCATCTCTATAAAAATGAAAAAAAAAACCAAAGTAAAAAATGGTGTGCTAAATCAAACTCCAAGATATACATACAGTGTGACACAGTCATATACAATAGGACAGTATATTTCCTCACTTTGGAATTGGGCATTTCTGCCCAGAATAGTCATTCACAGTCAGGTGTCAGTTTTCTTCTCACTATTGAAAGATACACAGTTAGCTTTCTATTGAATGTATCTACCTGTGAAGTTTCCTACGAAAATTTCCGGCATGTCTGGTCTTAGCCTTATAGTCAGCACCTTCTATGAAGCTGGAGTCAGATGAACCTGTTGAATTCGGTGATGTGTTCTTGCCTTGCTCCTCGGCCATCTCATGCAGAGCTTTACTGCTGGGTAACCTATTCCCTGCCTTGTAGCTGTCCAGATACCAATCATAGCATCCCAAATCTTGAAACAGCTTCCTGCAGTAGAGGTTTTGTGTAATGAGATACATGCAGTGGTTAAAATAATTGGTAGACTATCTGTTATTGTAACAATTGTAGTTATTGTGAGGAACTTATGTGAGGCTTTTAGTGCCCAATGACACTGGATTCAAATAATGAGCCTCGTTCAATACCATCCGATGCACTATGTTGTATTTTACAATCCCCTTAACTCCTTTTTTCCTGCCCTAGAATGAAGTAAATTCTTTATTAGTATATTTATTCTTTTTTTTTTGAGAGGGAGTAGGGATGATGTTCTAAAAATATGTAAACAGATACTAAATGGAATTGCATTAGTTTAGGTGAAAAATAGTAATTTACTATAGTAATTTAGTAATCTAGATTTTCATTACCTCACACAGATTTCTATTTTTTTCATTTTCAACACTCTTATCCTTGGTCTGATGCCTGTTTTTAGGTGTAATCTTGAACATTGAGATCGATTGCTTGCTCTTCTGGTGGGAGTTGAGTATAGGAAGTCCATCGGCTTTGTCTTGAGCCCATCCTCCTTCGTTCTTGTCCATCCTCTCCCACATGGAAACATCGTGACGACTCCTGTTTCGGAACACAACATTCCAAGCATGTTTTGATAGAATTTTCACAGGAGGCCGTGGTACGGCCCTCACATTGCTTTGTATGTGAAGTAACCGGTTTCCAGGTGCCTTTTCTGACCCTTCCTGTCATAGATGTACAAAGGCTTCGTGATGAACATCCATCAGAATAGGTCATTCTTTTGATGTGTGCGGCCTTCTTTGATGTGTCAATAACCAGATTTGATCTTGCACTGTTTGTTGGCCCCAGTGATAATGCGCAAACCAACCTCTGCCCTGACTCTGGGGTCAACCCATTTGGGGATTAACTATGACTTCTTGGAATAGAGAGCCGTGTTGCAGTGGTCATTTGTAATGTGGGTATTTGCAGCTATGGATGTTGCCATGGGCTTAACTCGGTCACTCAGTCTTCTCTTCCTCGCCTTCTGCCGACAATGTGACTTTTTACACTTACTCCTTCCTAATAAATAGAAATACAAATGGGAAGCTTTCAGATCAAAAATTTTCAACAAATGCCTCAACAATGAGAAATTTTTAGCAATGTTTACCTAATGCCTCAACAATGAGAAATTTTTAGCAATGTTTACCTAATTTCCATGGCAAGGGAATTCCATGGGATAGCCTTATGATGTCACTTCCACTTACAATCTTATAATGTTTAAATTTCGGTGGCTAGATCTAAACTAAGCCGGCAGAATGTCAAATGTTACAAAAACATTTAAATTTATTTATGCTGATATTCATTAATTAATAATTTAAATTTTCCTCAAATGAGATTTTAAGTGTGGAGTGAAATAGTTTCTTTTGTGGAGCAATACAAGTTGGCAATTGTTTTTTGCAGTTACACAATTCAATCAAAATGGAGATTTTCCCACATCCTATTTCAGCAATTTTAACTTCATGGTGGAAGCACAACTAAGTACTGCTATGTTCCCATTTTGGTTTCAAAAAATCCACATTTGTTGGGAGATTATTATGAATAAAATTTTTAGTGCGATAATGATGTGTAATATGACAATTACGGCACCTTTAAGAGCTTGCTAAGCTGAAACTTACCCCGGCACACCCCATTGTTGCAATGGAGGCATTATGTGTAATACCTTCTGATTGGTTGGCCATTCGTGACACGAAGGCAGATAAAGTGCTTTTTGATTGGACAGATTTTCTAAATGGTCATGTCAGCTTCTTGACAAGTGGTACAAAGATGTGACAAATTATCTTCAATATTTTATGTTGTTGATGACAAAATATTGAAACCCAGACATAATAAGGTGCTACACACAGATATATACATATTGACCAAGATGTATTAAAAACATTGCGATAAGGTTATAACTGATAGAGAAAGACCTTTGCAGAATTTGTTGTTTACATTTTCTTCCTAGTGAATATTGCGTGGCATAAGTGTGTTATCTGAGGGGCAAAAAGTATTGACATGAAATACACTTTAATGATACAATATTGGGGGATAGATATGGAATATATGAAAACAATATGGGTCTAAGCTTATCAAAATAATGAAATTTTGTACTTACTCTTTGAATTGTTTGATAATATTCCACAAAAGCGTGGAGCCTGTCACTGAGTTCTACAAAGGGTGGAATCCATATTTGGCTGAATGCCAACATGGCGGAAAGAGCCGAAGAGAAACATGAATTTTGAAATATCTGCAATAACAAATTCTTTGCCTATATAAATTGTTTTTAATACTTTTCTGAATGATAGTGTCATTGTAACACAGACTATTTGAATAATAGAAGATAAAAGAAAAGAAAAATCTTTAGTACATCTTCAGTGAGTATAGTGAAATTTGTCAGAGGGCACAATGGTGTAAGTCTGGTTTAAATTTTTACCAATAGATGGATTGCATGGAGATGGTAAACAATATGGCAAATTAGTAGAGGAGTTTTTGTTTAAAATACAAGAAAAAAAATCAGATTTTCCTCGATAATTGTTCAGCTTGCAGCATGTGTTGGTACAGGGCAATAAAAGTAACCACATACTAAGTGGTAGGTCAATTAGAACTGATATGGTGAGTGGATATGGGCTAGGATGATGCTTTTTCGTGGGCACTTTTACCCAATGTTTAAAGATGTTTGACACACTGTTAGTACATTAAGTAGGAAACTTTAAGGTGCAATAATACCCAGTGCGCAGAGAATACGAAAGAGTTAATGTGTCCTCTACAAATCACCAGCTGACAGACATTCAACCTCTAATTATGTCTGAACCTCATTGTGTCAATTTTTTTGTACACCTCCTTCCATAGTCAAACTGTTTAACTTTTCGATTCATGACACATTCATGATAATATGGCTAGAGTCCACAAAATCTGGTTGGCTGGCCACCGTAGATAATGACATTGAATTCGTATAGGGGTATACTATTTGCATGAAAATCTTATTTCCTCCCACTACCATTTTAGGACGCACCAGTGCACCCACACATTGACCAACAAGCTATAATGAGCCAGTTAGTTGTATACTCATCGAAAACGCATGGGTTCCAAATATAAAATCATAAGTCAACATGTACCTCTGGATTAAGATACATGACTTCCCCGGATTCTTTCTGTATGGCCGTAATACGGATGTGTTGCACACTCCATGAGTGAACCATCATGTCCCATGAATATCCATACAAACCATTCGTCCAGTTGTTGTAGCCCTGAAAAAGATATGAAAGTTTTTACCACCCGAATGTGCAGGTAGGTAAAAATTTCAATCGGGTCTGTCTCTGCCTGTTTGAACTATAACTACCACAAAAGCTAGAAACTTCATCTTGAGCACAGAGATACACCTTGACCATATTTGGGTGACATTACAATTTATTTATATTTAAAATTATATATTTTTCAATTTGCTTGTTTTTAAACCTTCTGGATAAGTTTGGTTGACACTTGTGAAAGATATGAAGCAGAAATAAGCTAGGATAGTAAATATACTGGTGAAAATGGTAAATATGACAACCATTTGAAGGTTAAATTTAAGTCAAGTGGCAGGGACGCTAAACGTTTTGAAGATATGTTATGAGCAATGTACTTTTTGCATTAATAAATAGTCAAAAAAAAATTCACTGTCTCAAAAAAATACACACATACACTGTCCACGGCCGAAAATTGCAAAGCTTCACTGGAAAATGAAAGAATTGTTACCTTGGTTAGGCTGTGGGAGTAAGGAAGAAAAGCCTGTTCTGTGATGTAGAAAAGAAAGACTGCTGTGCACAAATTATGGTAAATGCCTGGTTTATGATATGCATCCCTTTTGTTGAAATATAAATTTTTCGCTCCAACTGCCTGTAATACATTAAATACAGCCTTTTAACTTTGTATTTTGAAATTTGATGAACACATACTCATGAACACATTCGCTATTTCGGTTACGTTTGCATTTGTACATTTCCAGATTTGAACTCGATTCAGATTCCTGTCCCAGCGTAAGGGAACCGCATCTGAACAAGAAATCAGAATGCTACTGAACCGATTTAAAATTCCTGTAGGGAATCGAAATCTAAATGCATTATTTACCGCCTTCTCCTCGGGTTTGACAAACTCTTTGGAATACAGGCAATGAGAGCTGGGCTGTGGCAGGTTGATGGACGGCAATAAACGTTGAAATACGTTTGGCATTCTCTGCATTAAGTATTTTGGCCATGTGTCGGAGTAAAACAGAGGAGTAGCAGCCACACAAGTGAACGGAAACATTCCTGAAAGGAAAGAGAAGAAAGTCCATGATGTAGCGTTCCAATAGATGTGGAGTGTTTCATTAACATGGAAAATAATGAGTGACGAAGTCATGAGATATTTTCTTGTCGAAAATACATAACAAAGAATTTACTTTATCTATTTTAAAAATATTTTTCATCTTTGATTTAATAAAATTGTATGTCCCATGATAACATTGAATGCTATCCCATGATGCAGTAAGAGAGAGTCCAACCCCGTCCCTTAAGGAGGGTCACAGGAAGGAACCCAGCCCTGCTCCCCTTAAAGGACTAGTCAAGAAGGACCATGCAAGATAGAAGCCCCCCCCCCAACTGCCCCTCCTCCCTAGTCTGCAGTTTATGGTATTAGCACAAGAAGACGTGACGGTGTGCCTCCTATCGGACGGCTATTACAGCCCGTATAATGTTTTCACACGTGTCTGACTGTTAAGGGGGGGGGGGGGTCCCTAGTCCTGTCCAGTGGGAGGAGGCAGGTACCCCTTAGTCCACGTCCAGGCTGGGGGAGGAGAGGGTAACCCTAGTCCTGTTTGGGGGTATACCCCCACACAGGACCAGGGGGTACTCCCTCCCCTGGAGGGACCAGGTGGTAACCCCCATACTTCTTGCGGTCACACAAGAGGACTTTCACGGTTTTATTATTGCTAGTAGTTACTTAATTTGACTTCACATTTTCATGAGGTATAGTCACCACATACCAATACTGAATATCTGTGAGTTCATAGCATGGAAACTTAGCACAAACAACGTGGCCAATGGGCGTGTCGCATCAAAGAACAGTAGGTATCCAGCAGATAAATCTAACACCAGGCCTCCACCATGGACAATGAAAAGATCTATCTGGTCGTCTGTCAGAATGTACCTGGTAAAAATCAGGTAAACGTTATCAAAAAGAACAATTTGACCACTCGAGGCTTCCTTATTTTTGCAGAATGAGACCAATGCAAACTAATTATGCAGGCAAGAGAGCTTATTTAATAACAGATTTTTCTTTTGTGTGTAAAAAATGTGAATTTGCTGGTTGAATGTTATCACCGGGATCCACACCAAGAAGTAAATAAATTTTAAAAACTGGTTGGTCGCTGAACAGGCGATCCTTGGTCGTTATTTTCTTTAAAGGAAGGCGCTAATATTAACCATTTTTCCTTGAAATTTAGAAGTGTAAAAGCACCTGTTAAATTAGATACGCAACTATCTATGTGGTGCTACTACTATTTTGGACTGCAGTATTTTTTTTAGCGTTTTTACTCAAAGTAGAGGACAATTGAAAACAGAGAAACACATTGAAATTACAGCTGAACATCTACCAAATACACCCAGTTGCCGCTTGAAAATCAGTCCAGCACCCACTTGATATTTGACGTCATTTTTTATCCTAATGTCACTACTGATGCTTGGTATGATTTCTACAGGTGTCAATTTATATAACCCTTCCACGCGTCTTGACGCTGACGCACAATATAAATAGACCCTTAAATTTTCATGACGATTCCATTTGGGGGACGGAGAAGATTTATATTTTACAAAACAAAAAAATGATATGAGAAATCTTAATATGAATGTAATACTGACTTGAAGGGAAAGAAAATCCAGTGGCGAGACAATTCATTCATGGAGTAACCAGTTACCCAATCCAGATCTAACTTTTTCAAACCAGCGATAAAATAAACTAAGAAAAACTGAAATAAAGCATGTCTAATCTTTAACAAAAACTACAATAGTTTTATCTTTAACAAGAAAGTCCTCCTCCGTGACCGCAAGAGGCATACCGCCCGCTACAGCCAAGGGGGTCCCCAGCTGGGGTAACCCCCCCCCCCAAGAAAGGGCCTGGGGCCAGAGACCAGGGAAAAAACCTGAGAGTGGGGTACCCTCACCCCCCCCCAGAAAGGACCTGGGACCAGAGACCAGGGAAAGAATCTGGGACTAGGGTACCCTCTCAGAAAATACTTGGGACCAGGGAAAGAACCTGGGACTGAGGTACCCCCTCCCCCCAAACCAGTGTTGACAGTGAAAACAGTATCTTCCCTATCCTTCGGATGCGGGCGGAAATAAAATCGATTTGTCAGCTTTGGATCAACAGTTTAAGCTGCAGAGGGAGAGATGGTAAAATACGTCAGTTTCAGTTTCAGTTCAGTACGTTCAGTTCAGTTCAGTCATGGTTATAAATATTGGCGAAGATTACCAAAATAAAGCGAAGACTACAAAAATGACACTTTCCCGCATTATTTTTCGGCGAAGATTACTATTTTTATGCGCAGACTACATT
>JBCAUG010205739.1:0-19288 GCA_038406175.1 Haplosyllis leylae | reverse complement strand
TCCCCACCACGGGCCCAAAATTTCGGGGCAAAAACCATCAATCAACCACTAAGGTGACTCTAGCGAGCCACCAATAAATGGTCATGGAAACTATTCTCTTTCAGGACCACATCCTTTCAGAACCAGCACACTCCTTCTCTCTACACCTCTCAGTAAGACATCGTGTGCCTTGTACCGATCTAGATCTACCCCAAATAAATTTAGTTCTATGTACAGAGTAGTCCATAGTGTTAACCCTTTCCGGCAGTAGTCCATAGTCTTTGTTAACTCTTTCCGGCAAAGACACCGGTTTAGTCAGCGGCACTTCTAATCGTTTTTGAACGTTTTACTTTAAACGGTAACTTAAACTAGATCTAGATCTACGGTAAGCTTGAACGAACAAAGACCTACCTATTACTGCTTATAGTGCATACCAAAAGACCTAATAAATATGGTTTTAGTACTCCCCAAAGAGACACACTGCCTTACCGTAGATTAAAGGCAACAAAACTGAAACGGGTACCTGCTGGCAAGCGTCTGTTCCCACAGCAACACGTTTTCACGACTGCAGAATTATTTCGGTGAATAATTTTACGGATATTTTGTACCAAGAAGCGGAGCGTATGATAACGTTGAGAATATATTTGAAATAAGCAAACAGATAAGAGCATACAATATAACCTGCACATTAAGGGTTGTTTATTTTAACGTAGTCAAATTATTTCAGAAAATTGAAGCCGAAGAATTATTGACTATATGGATTGCTGACAAATCGATGCGCTCGCAAATAAAATCAACGTGATGGAAATAGAGAACGATCGCAAAATATAATGGGGGGGGGGGGGGAAAGAATTGTTAAATCTGCCCATAATTGAAAAACAAGTGAAAGGTTCACCTGGTGACCCATTTTTAGTGAGCGGAGCGAAAAATGTGTTTCAGGCCATTCTGATCAATTTTGATTCCTGTATGAGATAACAGCAGATTTGGTTTGATATATATATCCTGACCTCTTTAAGATTTCTTTGTTCAAACATTTTTTACATCATCTATGCAGGCAGTAATCTAGCTGTTTTGGGATTGATCTCTTTTTTTAGCTATCACACCATCTATCTAACTACCTATATCATAGAATCAACTAGGGCGCAACACAATGCTGGTTGTTTTTTTTTTTGTTTGGCTGGTTCTTGCACACCAGAATTACATCCAATTTTGGAACCTTCAATAGTTCTGTCGAGCGGCTTTTCTTCTATTCCTGACAAAACCAAAGGGGAGTTTGGTGTTTTTATTGCACAACACAAATCTATTATATGAGCAATCACATTTTACAATTTGAAATAAAGGGAATAAAGACAAACTCTCATTTTAAGAATGCTTTCCTTTTATTGTTTTTCTCACTTGAGCTAGCCATCGTAAAATTATTGCTGCCATAAAAGATATAAGAAAGCACGACAAAACCAAGCGTTACAAGTTCCATACTTTGCACCAAATTCTGCAGGATTCATTTTGAGATGATATAAAGGAAACTGAGCATTGAGTGGTTTCGGATGTTCTGCACATCAACAACTGATTTAAGCAGCGTAACCCAACAGATTGTAACGATATTTTGAAGCGTGAAAAATGTGCATAATTTTAACAGGTTGATATGAATTTAGAGCAAACTGACAACTGGATATTAAACACATATCAGAAAATACTTATTTGTTGATAACCTTCCATCAATAATTACTGGCAAAAATTATTTCCACAAGCTAGAACTTAGCAAAAATGTACACTCACTGGATCATGTCAAATTTTAACAAAAGAGTAAAATGATAACTGGTATAAAAAGTAAACATTGAACAACCCGAAACTGAAAACAAGGTAACATACAATGCTCATAGTAAAATCTACAGTTGGTAAAATAGTATTGATGACTAGCAAGATGCATTTTGGAAGTTTTGGCCTTCGTTACAGTTTTCAAAATATATCCAATATATTTCATTTCCAAACTGCGCTGTTTTGCATCAATTGTTTTGAAACAAGAAATGTTAATATAAACGACAACAGTTTACAAAATACATGTACTGGATGAAATTAAATTTTGACCCGCAAAATTAATCATTATAAAAAGTTTGGCCACCCAATGTAACTAACCATTCATGCAATGCACAAACACGTAAGTAAATGTAAGTAGTTCAATTAGAGCAACAAGATCGAAACCATTAGTAGCTGTACAAGTATCACGGTGTAACGACAGATTTAAGACCAGCTTGTACTATTTTCACAAGATGGCATTTGGCATTTGATAAACGATTGTAAACAAAACATATAATGTAAATGGAAATAACCGTAACAGATATGATTAACGCCATACTGATAAATTATTAATCAACAGTAGTATGTCGCTGACCACGCAGCGACAAAACTTCCACTTGAGATGCTAAATTTTAAATCGTTCAAATCAATGAAACCTGTCCATTATATATATAACACGAATGTCAGAGAATTTTTAAAACTTCCACATTCTTGCCAGAGGACACCATATGTGCCCGTTAACAACATTTATCGGTCTGAATGATGTGTCATCTGGTAGTCATGCAATTTCCTTAAGCTTGTGGTACAGGACTTCCCTTGAGAGGAACCACAAAATACGGAAGACCCTATCACAAAACCCATCTCAGCCAGTTAATTTCAAAAGTTGATACAAAGTATTGAAAAATTGATCGCTTTCTTTTGTGAAACCAAAAAAGTGATAGAAACAAAACTAACGAGTAAACTTGCAAATTGCCACGATAAATTCTTTCATTAGAAAGACACTCTTTTCAAAGATTTCCTTTCAAGAGGAGTCCTATTGTATTGTATAAAATATTTAGGAAAACTCGGACTAACATAGACTTTGAGGTGCTTTGCTAAATAAAATGACTTAAATTATGAAGTCTAAAATATGTAGGATATTGCGGTGGTCACTGGGGAAAGAAAAACCCACACTTAATAATATTTCACGTTGCACTCAATTATCGCTTGTGATTGCACATAGCTGCCAAAATATTGACATTTAGCACCGATCTCTTTCACCGATACAATTTCAACTAACTGCTAAGTCAGTTCGCTTTAAACCGAATAGATCAAACCTAGAGTTTAAACTTCCCCTTTAAGTTTACTGATGCAACAACGAATAGATTCCTCGACATTTTCAAATATGGGAACCCCATCTCTGTTTGCAAGATCTGCCAAGTATGAACGAGCACGATTGTAGTCCTTCATCGCTGTCGGAGAAAGCTGAAAAATAAAAGTATGTTTTAAATAACTTGAAAATACTCACAACTGCTTAAATTCACGTGTTTCACTACTACATTCTTTAGATCACGTACTTTCACCATACACATGCCACATTCATAAATATGTAGTGAGAAGTTTCGTTCTACGCCTTATGTTGAATTATAATAATAATTACTATTCAGTATTCTAACCCGCCCATGGCTATTTAATTTAAGTTTAGGTTAGAGTAAGATCCACAACTTCAGTTTCAGGGTTCCCACTTTTCCGGACTAACAAAATTCAATGTTTTTTCCTGGTTTTATGAAGAAAATTCCAGGTATATTTCGAATAATACTTGGGACTCCTATTACTTTTGGATAAATGTTAACACAAAGCTTCATCTAAACATAAATAGACAATTCCTACAATATCCAAGAATAAAACCTACCCTTACAGCCACACATTAATAATATAACTGACACATTTTTTTAAATTCCAGAATAATACAACTTTATCTCTTTACTAAGTTCTTAAATTTTATTTCTAAAAAACAATTTTCTGCACAATAAACGTAAATATTGCGACTACTTCAAGAGAACTCCATAAATAATACTAGAATACTGAGTAACCTGACAATAAACACCTTTTCATATCAATAATACCAACATTGACAAATTGAATATGTAATCTGGACACCATTACCATACTGTCTTTCATACAAATCATACTAGAGTATTAACAAAATCAAAACATACTAATTATAATCACAGTTGCTAACCACTTTTTGCCTTCAATTAAATGTAATTTTTCAGGATTTTTATTATTTTTTTGCAAAATTCCATGATTTTTCCAGGTTTTCCAAGTGCATTCTCATTTTCCCAGGTTTTCCAGGATATGTGGGAAACCGGAGTTTTATGCTCGGACACTTCAGATCTAATACCCAGTTGCCAGTGGACCTAGTCCTTCCGCTAAAGCCATCGGACTCGGTCCTCCCAGACAGCGGGCACTTGGTCTGAGGCGTCCAAGCAAAAACCTCAGTGATGGATCTTTAATTTAAAACACAAAACCCTCATTGTTTGAACAGACTGCTGTCTAGGAATCAATTTTGCACCCGTATGTATTTTCTTAGTGAATAAAAGTGATTTACTTTCGTGCCATATAGTTTCTCACAATATATCACCAGTGCACAACACACACACACAAGGTTGCTAATAATTAGTACGTTGACCCCAAATACAAAGAGGTGCAATTGTTCACAACATCTATTTGCACCATAAATATTATGTGAAATAATACTGACTGCACTCACTGGTTCACCCTCGATACACGTTCCGTTCTTCAGGTTTTGTAAGCAAAGCACGACGTTACAGCCCTGCCCGATGTAGTGTGCAGCCTGCAAATATGCACAATTTAGGATATTTAAATTTGGAAGAAATGAATTTCGAGAATACGTATTTTGACATTTCAGCCAATAGCTGCATTCCGCAATTTTACATCAGAAACACTTCAAAACTGGAAATTGCTAAAATCATCAAACTGTTCATCGAAATTAAGACCAACTTCACAAATATATACGTGATGTAATTAACATGTGGCAAGGGATAGAATTAAGGTAAAATTTCGAAGTAATTTGTAGTACCCTTCCGAATAAAAGGTAATTCAACATAAGCTAAATGTTCGTGGCGTTAAGCACTGATGTCAGCAGGATAGCGCCAACACGGAATTATGTCACACTATTTTAATAAAACTTATCAACAGTTTATATGTTGTTCTACCTGCTGATCCTTCACTTTCGAAATGTAAATAATTTTAAATTTTACATACCTCCAACATACTAGTGATTCCTCTAGTTAGAGGTGATATGACATACAGCAGTATCTGACAATTGTCCTTCACTGATGCTTCCATTGGAATGTAGTGAGTGCTCCACTCAGCTAGTTGTGGATTGTAGTAAGATATGCCCTGTTTCCTGTTAAAAGTACATGCATACCAGACTTTAGTCCTTCAAATATAACAGATTATCGCACCATGATTCACAAGACAGAAACGTTATTTGATATTACGGATATCTAACCTTAACAGTGGTATGGCAATATCCTCTCTCCAGGTGGTCGCACCACACGTACCACCTAGGAATACATCTCGCTGCCGGAACTGATCCTCTGTGACCCGTATACTGGACTGGCCCTTCATCCATTCTGTCCAAAAACAGAAACCCGTAAGAAAAATAATTTAGTGAAATCACGGAAAAATGTAATGGATGCTTTACTACCATCATCATCAACACATCGTGATATGTAAGTGAATATCGAACCATCAATTGTATATTTATTTACAAGATGAATACCGGTCAATATGTTAATTAACTGGTGAAATAATTTTTATAATTTAGAACCTCAAACGATTTATTGGCTTGTACGTAACTTGTTGTGTTCACAACTTCTTGATTGCACATATCTAGAGAACTACACTACAGTATTTCGAGAATAATTTTGATGTGGAAAATATATGGCTGACACATGAATAACCCAAGCAAAATTAACAATTTGTAGCTCATTTCTTCAATAACTTTTTAAAGTTATAAGAATCTTTTTAAAAAAACAGAATAAAAATTACGAACAAAGAAACTTAGCATGCACTAGGGAACATTCGTGTAACAAAATTTGATACTTACGACATCCAACATCTGATAGGAAAGACACAAGGGAATAGACGAAAGTTTGAAATGAGCTACACGATCTTTTGAATTTTTGTAATTTTGAAAACACTTCCGGCATTGCAGTTTTTCTATACATATTTGTAAGTTTCTAGAGGTGGTCAATGTTGATAAATTTAAGCATGTTACTGGAAGTACACTCACCAGCGATTTTAAAAGGCAGACGGAAGATTCCCCCAATAAGTCGTTTCCACCAACTTTTTCGCTGCAATATAATTGAATAATTGCTCAAGTCTACCCCATTTCTTTATTCCAAAAGTATTACATATTTTCTCACTGAACTATGAAATGTGAAGATCTTTTTGTGTTTTGTTTCTAACCTTGAACTTGAATTCAGCTACAAGACAGCAAAATTCCTCAAAGTTAAACGTAGCTGCCTCTTTACCATCGATGGTCGAAAGCGTCGCTGGTAAATCTTCATCCGCCACTGTTCGAAAAGCCAAATTAACCTGAAAAATGCATAACCTCTTCAAATATATGTAATTGACCTACTGCAAGAAAACAGCCAAAGACCTTTTTTTAAATCAGTCCCAATTACGCTAGTAATTAGATTTTTATCAGGAATTGATGCCTAAGATCCCCATAGAAAAATATATAGCGTTGGTAATCAATAAATGAAAAACTTGCATCGCTGTATCCAAGTCTCCCTGAGTTACTGGTGTCTACCTGATTGAAAGCGTCCTTTAATTTTCTGAAAATGGAGAGCAATACATGGAATGTTACCCAGTTCAATCAACTACTAGTGAAAAAGACCGATCGTAAAATCTATATAGTTAATTGTACGGTAATGTTTTCAGCATTTACTCACAAAATTTTATCTGCCACCCGAACATGCGGATACCGTACTGGCTGCGCTCCATCGGCCACCGTTAATTCGGATACTCGCAAGTTCTGCGACAGAGAGAACAACAATACAATACAGTTGAGAAGAACATTCGGACATATTTTTGAAATGTGATGCTGTAGGCTGTGTTGTCTGTCTCTTGATCACAGTCTTCTACGCTGAGTACAGGGAGTAGCAAATTCGGAAGTCGTTATATCTATCAGTAATGTGTGATTTATCTTCATCAAATTTACTGTGTCAATTTGCAATTGTTCGTCTTATCAAATATTCAAATCTGTTACACTGTCAATAAGTACTTGTGCAAGATCAAGAAAAGTTTGTTTTTGTTCTCTGAGTTCAAAAGTATATTTTACCTTTCCTTACAAAGTTTCTAACTATAACTTCAGCAATTAAGTAAACACAGCCTTTGGAAGCACAGTATGATCTATTTTACTTGTCTTTATCACATTTTGATAACTTTTCAAGATTCGATTACACAGTATATTTGGGACTTCAAATTAACTGTGAATTGTATTGCTCCCTCCAACAAATGTACTGGCGACACTTTCGGTTATTAATTTTCTTATCTCTTCAGAAAAGCTCTTATCCGGCAGACGATAATCAACATATTCCATTAAACTTTATCTACTCTAGAAATTATTCTATTTTTAATTGTTCTGGTACTTACACTTTTAAGTGCCTTTTCTGCACATTTGAGAGCAACGGCAATGTCGGTAAAAACAGGCACTCCTTGTCTCTCTACGAGATCAGTAAGGTATGCATGACTTCTTGTCAAGTCTTCATATTCACTGGAGAAAACAACAACAGATCAGTAAGGTAAGCAAGGCTCTTTCTTGTATTTTCATGTCTGTTGGAGAAACGACAGTTCTGAACTACTTACGCACTACTGATAGTTTCACCAGCAATTATTGCAGGAAGCTCTGAAAAAGGTTTGATGACTAATATCAGCTGTCTTCCACAACCTGCCAGATAAGCTGCTTCTACCATCGACGACGTAGATCTTGTTGCGGTATCAACAACAAAGAAGAGCAGTTCAGCAGTCTGAAATATAGCAGACACTTAATCTTCACTAGAAAATATAAAATTACGTTTGCACTTGGCTCAGTACTTTCATGAATTGAAATTTATAATAGAAATTTTTTATAAGGAAATGATGGAGTTGTCTGCAATGACCAGGTACGCAAGTGCAATATGAAATTTACGCTTCACAAGCCGGTATGAACGAACATTCTGATAGCTATTTCGAACAAATGATCGCAGGAAAAATAATCATACGTCGAAATAACAATAACACTTTTTACTCCAACATAAATATAACATCTAAAATTATTTTTATGACTAGCAAGTCATCATGTTTGTACTAACTTACTTGTTTTGCTTGGTCTTCAATTTCAATCAATTCAGGCCGCCAGTTGCTGACTTGAGGGTTGTAGTATGTTACGCTGTTTTCTTTGAGAAATGGAATAGCCAGATCATCCCGCCACGTTGTAGGATTGCACGATCCACCAAGAAAAACTACAATGTATACCCGATAAGATCACAATCAAATTGAAATTTTATTGAAAACAAACAAGTGATGACCTCGTATCTAAATTAAACAAATGATACAAAAAATTTCAAACCAAAATTTAAACCTTATTAAGATAAGAAAATAATGATAGATGGAAATTCTTAAGGTGTTAGACCCACTGCGCAATATATTGGCTACCACACAGTTACGTTAATGTGCATCACAGTGTTATAGCTGAATTCAAAAAAAAAAAATTCTGAACATACAAACTACAGAAACATGTGGACAGAGAAAGAAGTAATATGGGGTGGGAGGTTTCTATCTTGCACAATTAATAAAAGAACAGCAGATTGCATTTTTATGTTATCATTAATGTGCCATGTGGAGAAAAATCAACAAATCAGCCAAACAGTATATGTAACACAAAGAAAGGAACTCAAATCATTTCCAAAATATAAAAGTCCAAGCCAGTTTGCTAATTCTCCGAATTGGTCACTCGTTGGAGGCAACTGGGGACACATTTGTTATTTTCAGAAACCAGAGCCAGTGTGTGTTCGTAATAGTAATGAACAACTACACAAAGAGCAGAATGAGGCACAGGAACACCAGTACAGGGCCCAGCTTATCGATTCTAATTTTTTTTATTAAATTAGAATTGGCCTCTCATACCTGAGAAGAAAGCTGCTGCTGATCCTATAACATTAAATACACTGTCATGCATTACACGTATCATCAGATTCAAGCGTTACGACAGAAAAGAGGCTAAATAAAAATAACGTTCGAAAAAGAGGAGAAAAACATCAAACACACATCAAGAGGTTAAAGTAACAGCTGTTCTTGTTCATAACGCACAATCTTGCTGGGCATTCTGGACAGTTTGGTTTGTTGACATTTTGTACAATTTTACGTATTAAGGGATCAAAAATTTAGGGTGCCCAATGATATGCCACAACTGTAGCCAAATTTAGGACAAATATTACCCAAACATGTGATCAGCAGCACAGACAAACAAACCACAGTAAACGGCGACCAAAATAATTGTACAGTCACAGTAACTGGAGTAACAGACAGTTAAGCTACTCTGACATTTATCAAAGACCTTTTTTCTATTGATGAAAATTGAACATCAAGAGTACATGTATATTAAACAATGTCAAGTTATTCCCACAAGGTTTTTGAAAGGTAATTCTTTATATTTGTATTTGTTGCCCTAAATTTCTCTCGGACTTTTCCCTGACCGCCCCAAACTCTCTTGACTTTTCTGGCCATTTTGAAAAAACGTTAACTTCCTCCGAACTGGAGAGAACCTGGTCCCTTCTTTTCCAGATACGCATTGTTCACTTCTCTTTCTTGGTACTTATGTAATGACAAAGTTGCCTGGCCGGCGCGACCATACCATGTCCCGGTCATGGTGCCTGCCCAAGGGAAATATACAGTGGCAATGGCAGATAATCATACTTTTTTTATTCAGTGACATTTATATCACAGCATGACACAAGACTATTAGCCTACCTGACAATCGCCTCTTTCTTCTCCTTTCATCGAGCGTGCTTTTGTCCTTAACCTGTGATCGCGGCTGTGGGTGCGCAGGGCTGGAAGAAACATTCACCAAAATAACACACAACGTCCAAAAGATGTGAAAGAGAAACTGACCCGAAATAGTACTTGTCATTTGTTTACATTTCCTCAATGATTACAACATTTGAAATATCTGTAGATCCTGCTTGAAATAAAGCAACATATATCCTGTTAACAAGCATATCTGTTTACGTCCCTACGAGAAGACGACAACTGATTTTCTCACGTATCCCCCAAAACAATGGTTTTCTTTGACAAGCTTCCTGGTACGCAGTACAATACAGCCCCCCCCCCATGGCACTAGTTTATAGTACATTTTTCCGGCTATTTTCCGCGCCTTTTGCCCCAAGATTCTTCCAAAGTATGACTGTGTTGTGTGAAAAATGTTCGATTTTATGGAACACGCTTTGATCACTATTTGATCGATGACTCTGTGCAACTAATTGTCACACAGAACATAATTTTTTTTAAGAACATAATTTGGTGATTCTATTTTGTGACATGTATCTATTTGACCTACCTTCTGCGATAATGTTCCTGAAGTTCAGTCACAAGCACGCAAAACTCCCCGAACGTCACATGGTCAACAGGAGTGCGACCTGAGATCTCGCATGCACAATGGACTAGCTCGTGCACTGAAAATAAGAACAAACGTCATTCTAAATATCGTATCACATTCTTGACCACATAACTCCTTTCTGTTGAAGTTTTTCTTTTAAATTATTTTCTGTTTTCCAATCAAATAAATTACCCCCGTTGCATTGGATAATTAACAAGATTTGGAAGTACTGTTCTCTGTACGGATACAACATAAATGTTATCTTCAGGTGTATTTATAGATATGTATTTATAGACACTAAACACAAGAAGATTTTAAAAGAAACGCTACATTTCTCAGAATTCTTTTCAGCGGCATATGGTGGTATCGTCACGGGTGTGGAAGTTCATGCGTTTTGCAGGACACCAAAGATAAGTTGAAAAGCTTTCGCGCACTGTTTGGCTCAGTGCGTGGTGAGTGTACAAATACATTAGCTTTTAGGGAAACAAATAACAACAAATAAACATAACAATTGCGTACATTGACACTAGAGTTGTATTTGTTAAAGGCCATATATCTTGACATTATGAAAAAGAATAAATGCGAAATGATTCAACAAGATTAAATTCCTGACAAAGCAGATTTTGTCAATAAGAGAGACTGGTGAGTAATAATTTGTTTTATTAATAATTGTTTGGTCTGCTTTGAGTAGAAATGAGTGTCAACATTTGCACGTAATCAGTGTGAACATTTTTATCCCCGAAAGTCCGGTTTGCGATAGGCAACAGACGCCCTTCTGATAACCCGATTCTCAATTTCTCTGTACCTTTTTCTTCTTTAAAAATAGAAATCCTCTCACGAATTTTAATTATTTATGTGCTGATCAATATGTAGAATCAGCATAATGCTGTCTACCGATTCCTAACTTTGTTGGTAAATATATTTGCTGGACTGTTGTGCTTTTCAACTGAAATATTATTTTCGTGAAGAAAACTGTGTGTATCTGACCAGCTAATGCGTCAGTTTCTCCGTTGAGAATGTACCACAACAATCACACGGCGTGCAAATTTAGAGAAAAATTGAGTAACACGAACGAGGGTTACTAGTTTGTGTCAAAACTTAATACACTCGTGAAAGGGAAAAACCAATAAATTTTCACCGGAAAAATCTGTTTTGGAGACTTACCTTGTGACTTGGATGGATAAAGTCCAATTTCATGGAGTGCAGGACGGATCTTGGGCAGGCGCATGCACTGCTTATCCACAGCATGTTTGGAGAATTGCCCCCACAGTTCCCTAATTAATGTACAATAATAGAATGTGTGTTCATACATTTCCTGAGATGTTGGCTGCTGGACGGGGTTTGAACTAATATCGGACTGTAACATCGTCCTGAAAAGTGCATCGGTTTTAATGAAGACGTATAATGCTGACACAGCAATAAAGAGTATTATGCATGTTTAGTAACAGGCACAAGCTAAATGAGTTCCCAGATTTGTGTCTTGTTAACCATTCTTCTTCTTATTACTCTAAATACTTTCATCGTCACTTTGTAACACTGTTAGCTTTAGTGCTTAAGTTCCTGTTGTAGAATTTGAACACAGAAATGAGTTCCTGTTTCCTTGCCAATGATACAGTGATAATTGCTCTGTGGGAGCTGCTTCTCAGGAATACTTATATTGGTCCTTTTGGTTCACCCTTCGTGCTTGTTTATTACAATATCAGGAACTAACTGGCACACTGCTCATCTGATTTTGAGTAATTTAGAAGGAAAATCTCCCACCAGTAAATTCCACCTCACTTCTGCGAAGAAAAGACGTCAAGTTGGGTGAACAAGAAAAGCAGGGTTCAGGCACACTCCCAGCAATATTTAAGTTGGCCTACATATTTGCAAGGTACACAAAGTATATCTCTTTTGTACTTTAGTCAACCATCCAGGTTCACTCGCCTCGACACACTTAAATTTAATTTATTTTAAGATCCTCTGCACAAAGTACAACTTCTTCGGTACTTTACCTCCGCGAGGCAAAGGAACTCATGCAAGCAGAATGATACCCTGCCAGTAAATCGCAAACCTAGAAACAACCTACCAAACTACGTCATATTTTCTTTATCGCTTCTTTCTTTTTGAATGTACGGTAGTCCTACTTTTCAAGAAAGATGTAATATCAGAGACACAACATATTCTACGTTTCCCAGGGAACTACACCAAAAAAAAAAAAGAAAAAAAGATAAGCGACACTGGATTGAAAACAGATACTGGGCTACGATGGCCTACACATGACTACTACGTATCTTGAGCATAAATGTAATCATCAATTTAAACGATATATATCAAAAAAATTCTTGTAAAATAAATGATGACAAATTGCTTTCCAAATTACACCTTTTGACCGGTTAGGTTAAAAAATAATTGCCCTTTCAGTGGCAATAAAAGGAAGACAACTTATTGGAAAAAATAGTTAATATCCTAGAAGTTCCCACAGAATAATAAAACATATCCTGTCGACATGATGTCAACAAGTACATCTCTATCCACCACTGAGAGATAAAAGCACTAAAATTGCACTTAAAAATATTCAATTTCTTAGTAGGATAAATCTCCTTTGTAATTTTACTTCTTATAATTCTGATCCAGAATGGTTTTCAGAAAATAGGCCGTAACTTGTTATGAATGGATTCCCAAAACGAAATTTAGCAAATTAAACTTGTTTTATTTAAACTGTTAATTTTCTTTCAGACAATTTCGGCCTGGAACACGTTTGTAGATCAAGTACGGAATAAGTGTACATGCTAACCTTTTATAGTGGGTTGTGCCACGGCAAACCCAAACAACATTGCACCCACGTAAATATACTAGTCCTGTAAAAATGTGCTTATTTTACAGGATACTTGTAGTTCCTTTGTTAATAGTTCAATTTGTATTTCTACGTAATCACTTTCTCCTACATACTGTACCATTTTTAGCACAATATCAATCCAAATATGTGTAGCATGTGCGAAGCGTGGACATAGCTTTTTTGTGCCTGTACTAGAAATCAATTGAGATAAGAAGGGAATAAATCCTTAATAATCACTAAACAACTTTCACTGCTGCTACTTCGAAATGATTGTCTCCAAATGATAACGTCATGCCATTAGTATTATTACTATCAATCAATTAGAGTGCAACTGGCAACGTCCAACATATGATCTGGATAAACCATTGTCCTTTCGGTTCCGTGACTTGCAGAAGTTTCATTTCATAACATTTACATCTTCAAGTCTATACCATGACATTTAAACCTAAGAGGTATAAGCTCTTTGTTTATAACTCCGAAAGAAATCACAAGCTGAAATATCGTTTAAACGTTCACGATTCTGGGAATTCATGATGTTCTATAAGGATTAAAAAGCCTTATTGTTTTTTTTTTACAAATGGTAAAACTGTTTTCACATTATGTGAAAAAAAAATACAAACGTAAACCAACGAAACTTACAAAGGTCCCGCTGTGAGCTGATGTTTTAGCATTTGTGATTTGAACTGCTCAAGGCCTTCCAAAGAAAACTCCAATAACTGATATTGAATAAAATTTCACGTGCGCGTCGCACGTCAAGGCTAGTAATATATTCTAAAATAGAATGTGCGACCAATCCTGCGACCCTGCTTTTTCCCAGAAATGACACGATTTGTCCTGCGCTTCTATTCAACTATGGAAAAACCGACGGTTCGCGAACAGCGTGACCTTTGTGCTTTTGAACTGATGACCTTGCAGCTATTTCTAAAATATATAATGCCATAGTGTCAGGTCGTGTCTTACATGTAAACAAATCAACATGATTTCATAATTTCTCCGATCATGTCGTGATTCTTCTCGGGATGGTTCCGTTCAATTTGGAACATGTCATACTTTCCATCAATCTTTTTATTTCTTTTTCTTCCACGCTGTCAAGTTCCACTTTCCCCTTCCTTCAGGCCCGAACATTTACCCCGACTGCATTATCTACTTAATTCCACCAGTACGCCCCCCCCCCCCGGGGGCGTACTGGTAGGGGGCGATTGAAAACGTTTCACCGGTAATATAAACACAATCTTTGAATACATTTCCTGGAAACTTAAATATTTTAGCTTTCTAATAGTCTTCAAAAAAAAAAGGTACTACCAAAATCAAAAAAGGAACAAAATGTACCTCTCAATCCTTATTATGACAAAAAGGTTAATGACATTTGAACTTGGTTTGACCGGGTTTTTAGTCACCAGTGGATTTAACATTAAAATGTTGTTGGTATTTTGTGAACATTCGCTAAATTTATGCCGTAGGTAAAACGTAAAAGTTTAACTTTAGGTCAATCAACAAAAATATTGTAAAGTTTCAGTTAAAAGAGGCTTTTTTTTGGATTTGAGAACATTTTCTCTTTTATTGCCATATTGGCGAGAGTTTACATTTTTTTTACAGACTGTACTTTAAATTATGATAAGTAAGATTTTTGTTAAGTTTTAAGGTAGAAGCGCTTATTATTCACAGTCTGATAACTTGAGGTGTGGTTTCTTCTTTTGTCGATGAACACCACACACCGCTACCATGGTAACATACTACCATTGACTGATTAAGTATACTTTCTTTATTCCCTCACACAACTACATTTTTAACCTGTGAGGAGAAAAATAAGTTTGATAATAAAGGTGATCATCTTACATAAATACCTGTTAAACTGAAAAAAGGTTGTCTTTCCGGTGCGACTGTTTTAAAATTACAGTTGGGTTACATTCCCCGCCTACAGCTTGAAAAGTAACTTTCTTTGGCGACTATGCTGCTAAGCACAGACAGGAATACTCAATGTGTTTCATGTCTATTGATCTACAACTAGAAATCTACTTCGCCTCTTTTTAGTTTTGATTGTAAATACCTGTTACCAATGTAATGGCGTTGTACTGGATTACATCGTTTCCGGAACCCAGCAATATCTCATGTCAATATTTGCCAAACCACGGGATCAGCCAGAGGTGTAGGTCGCTTTCATTAGAGAAACCTTTTTTTTTCAGGCTTTACTTCCAAATGGCCCTGTGCCAAACATCACAACACAACAAAAAGACCACAAACAGCGAAGAATCAAACATTCTGTGCCTACCTTCGTTGCCTAAGAAATATGTACTGGCGTCGGTGTTGGACCATTTTTCTTTCATATTTACCATCCACGTATTCGCAGAGGTAATTATTTCATCCATGTCTGTCTGTCTCTTATCTGTTCAAGCGACTACTTTTGAACCAATGCAGCCAAAACACCATTTTCAGAATGTGGGTGCATCTTTACAATATATAGGTGAAGTTTATATACCAAGTTCCTTGGGTCAAGGACAAGGTTTAATCAATAAAATTACATTTTCTGTGTCGATTTTCTATTCATTCAAATGCCCAATAACATTCCTGACTTTATTCTAAAATAACATATATTATTTAGCTTTTGCACGATTATACAATTTTCTATGTTCTATCATCGTAACCTAAACACAATAACTAAATAATCAAAAACTAAAAGATATCATATGCTGAACCGAATAAAAATATCCTCAAATTTGAAAGGACTTTTCTGACAAAATGTTAAACATTCTAAACCTTTGTAATAGCTGTCATTATTCTATTCTGAAACGAAATTTTGTCACTAATTCCCTGTCATTGAACCTTTTCTCAGTAAAGGTAAAGGCCTGATTTTAATTGTAGAACTATTATTTAATGCCACTGTAGTTGCACTTCAGATAGATCACATTATCCACAGGCTTGCCGTGTGTACTCTTTCCTATCATGAAGTTTGGAACATGGTACATTAACCCACTACAACATGACCTCCAAAACCGCCGTCACATGTGTAAAAATTATAGTACAAGGACATTATCATGCAATCTACCATCCTGAATTGGTATAACATGAACTCACCTCTCTTGTACAACCATATTCAGTGGTGAAACTTAAATCTTTGTCAGATCTAATAAGCTTTCATCTATGACTGATTTATGGTCCTTCATGGGAATGACTGCGTACTGTCATTTCCAGTTCAGGACTTTTATATCAACCTCTTTCGGGGTATGGTCATCAAAAATTACACAATCCAGGGGTTAACGTATCAAAGTAATTACACGCACGTCCTTGACACATGAAAAAAACATATCTCATAACAAAAAATTTCACAACTTGTGGGCGATAATTAAGATCCAACAAATCATCAACAAGAAGGCGGATTTGTGACTAACTTTCGACTTGATGAACAAGCAAATTACCTTGTTATATCGCCGAATATCGGGGGAACATACTGCGATGTCATTTGCGCTGACTTTCAGCCTGTGAAAGAATATTTTCCTCTTGAAACTGCTACGTTTCCATCACCAGTCCGTGATCCACCTCCGATGATCATTATAAGCCCGAGAAGAGGTGACGTCATAACAGGTAAAGACATTTGAGGTACAGATGGGTAATGTTGAATTTTGGAAACCGGGAAATTTCAAGTGGATTCTGGATCATCACATCAAAGTTTGAAACTTGCACAAATCAAAAAAGGACATTTTAGGCATTACGAAATTTTGATATTCCAACCATAGATGAATTCAGATCTCCAACTGAACATGCTGGTCAATTGTTTATTGTGTGCGAGTTTCTGTACGAATTGTTTCAACTGGGATGTTTGCTCAGCGGTCACCTGCCTGTTCACAGAAATTTGTGCGCAAATGCGCAATTTTATGGCGAATATCATCGGGAAATACACTGGATGAAGAAAGGCAATTAATGTCCAAGGTTAGTACAAATTTGACTTAAACTAGGAGCCTAGTATTCTGTAATATCAGGAATGTATTGTTTATTGTAGTTAAATGTTACATTCTTTTCTTTGTTCGTTTGTCTTTTTTTCTTTTGATATCCATAAGTCTCATCCTACGTCCCCCAATGGTCAATGGACTTGTTGAAATTGGTGAAACTAGTCCAAATTTCTTTGCGAAGGTGCAATAACAAATTGAACAGAAAGAAAGTCCAAAGTCTGCAAAGAGTGAAATGTTTGCTCTTCCCGGTACTTTCTTCTTGAAATTATTTTGGCCAGTTTAAATTGTATTCAGGTTGAACTATTCCTGTTGACTGACGATGGTCACTGATTTCCGACAACAGAAAAAGGAGTATTGATCCTGTTTCGCAAAAGTCAGAAAGTGAAAGTGCCGTCTCTGCGGGTTCAAAACCCGGACGCGCAAGTTTTGAGGGAGAAGTTTCGAAGAAAGAAATTACAACATTAACCACAACCAGATCTTTAATCAAAACTGCCACCCAGAGAAAAAGAACATGAGATAAATGCTATTCTCAAATCTATCGTAAGTCTTTTTTTTTTTTTAAATCACCTCTTCCAAACCTGTTGATTAAAGACAGTTGGGTAGAGTAACGAGAGCAGCGATCAACCACTGCTTATTCTCCACGAAATTCTTTGTATCCATCATAAAACGGGTTTCAAAACTTGAGGAAGCAATAGAATTTCAGAAAGAAACAATCTAAAATTTCAATTTGTCCGTCTGTTCGCCTACACGCGTGATAAAGTAGGTATTTTTCGTAATAAAATGATTCAGTCCTTGAAAAATCGAGAACCAATCAATGCTTGCATAAGCTAAAATTCTATTCTAGTTCCGTAACAAAGTTTTATTTCCTTGTTTGTAATGCTTACTTGCGACAAAATGAAAAGCACATTCATCCATGATAAATCAGGTGCAAAATGATTTGAGAGATACACGATAGGGCCTAATGAAGCAAATTTCTCAAAACTCTTGTGTTAAATGCACAGGAAAGTATTTCAAAATTGAGCGTTTTGTCAGCAGAATTAAATTTCCTCATTTCTGATACGGATAAATTATTCATGACAAACATAGCACGGAGTTTTTGGAAGAAAAATTTGATATTTCTCCTCACATTTTCAAAAAAAAGATATTTCCTTCTCTCTGCGCTGAACTTTCATCAATTCAGTCACAGTCGCGGATTGGGAAGTTTTCAGACGCTGCGCCATACTGTGTGAAAAAGAAAAGAAGAAAAATTGGACGCGAGGAGACGTCGTCTCCCAAATCCGCCAATGCAATTATTCCAAGAAATGCGTAGCAAATACAGATTCAGCATAATCGATATATTGGAATTTCTCGAAAAAATTGAACGCTGGGCGATGTCGTAGAAATTTGTCGATCAATCAGCACATGGCACCCCAACATATAAATTTCAGTTCTGTCTAGGAATGATTAACCGAACGTTTTCAGACCCTTCCTCCGCCCGTTTTAGTACGTTCCGTGGGGGAGTCTGAAAAAGGCTTTTTCTGATTTTCGTACGCTCGCTATCGTATGCCTCCGAGGAGGAGGGGGTGGTGGTGTCTGAAATTGGGCGCGCTCACAATCGTGGAAATTGGTCGTCCGGTCTTCGGCTGTTTCATTTCTTTTTCGGATTTTAGCACAGGATCCAAAGATTGAGGAGGAACGTTTTAAACTTTGAGGTCATCAAAATTTAGAGGGGTCCAAGGGATCTGATATAAGGTAATCCATATAAATAACTGTGAATTGATAATGCTTGCATAACATAACTGTTCAGAACCTGACAAGATGTTAGTTACTTGCAGGAAATCCTCTTGCAATTTACCGGGAGGTCACATGAAAAATAAGCCCACCTTCACAGCTCTATAAAATAACCCTGTGCAAACTGAGGTAGATTAAGTTTAATTGATGTGTCAAAAAGATGTCAAATAGTCAAACATCTGGACTATGGAGGAGGTTCGAAAAAAAAATACATTGACATGATGAGGTTCGCAGATATTGACGTCAATTTTGACATTCATTATGTCAAATTTTATTTTGTGTGAACCTCCTCCATAGTCCAAGTGTTTGATAATTTGACATTTGACATCTTTT
>JBCAUG010205628.1:0-19290 GCA_038406175.1 Haplosyllis leylae | reverse complement strand
GGTTATTTGCCAATTGACATCTTTTTGACAATTTAAGCCACAACAGCTCTGCATAAAGCCCATGGGCTTCTTGTTATTTAAAGTACCCCTATTTCTATTTTTCACTTACATGCAGCGTAGTCGGAAAGTGCTAAGATTTTATTTGCAACATGTATTTTCGCACAGTAATAAGGACTTTTAAAATACATGGAAATTCATGGCACTGATTAAATTAAGACTTCCACAAATTGACGACACTTTCCAACATCCATCACAAATCACTTGTATTTCCTATTTTAAACCTAGGATCCTGCAAGCAGCTGCAGGTAGCACACAACCAAAATGCACATCTCTTCCCAGTGTGCTGAGTGGAGTTCAGACTCTTCAGAACATTGTACCTGAAATGGATAGTGATGACATCGACGACTCATTTAGAGTCAGCTTTGAGAACAGATCACAAAAAAGAAGAATGATTGAAAGTTATCAGTGCTCAGGTTTCAAGAAACTATGTATAATGAAATATATCCATTTGCCTGAGCTCAAATAACCCACATCTGCAGATGTATCAATGACGAGTTTGGCTGGAAGTAGTGCATCACTAAATCAACCTGGCTCCGTCAAGCAGCTGGTGACACCTAGATTCCCGGCTCCATCACAAACAACCATCACTCAGTACATGTCACCATCAGCTTCACAACAAAGTCTTAGATCTTCAGCATCCACAGCCAGCATTCAATCAGCCACCGATATTCCATCCCAGCTGCCTGAACAAGTAGTCGCACCAAAATTTGGTACAACAACAGGAAAACCGAAGCAAGTAATCAAAACTGTTCAAATGCCACAACTTGGTGGATATTCTACAGCGACTCAAATAGCTCGAGCCAACCTTATCCCACCGATCGGTACTCCAAAAAATCCGTCTGCATCTGCACCATCAGCTCTACCACTGCAAGAGATGGACATTGCCCCAACTGGTGCAAGAAAAATAACCAAGTCATTGCAGGATCCATTACAGCCAGCTGAAGAGGAAGAAAGCACCATTGAAACTGAGGACTTTGGCACAGCCATTCTTCAAGGCACCGCAGCAGCAGTAGCCACTGCAGCAGCTGCATCATCAGCAGACCCGACGCTCCAATGCTCCAAAGAATCTGACGTTCCAAAGGAACCACAGCAGCGTACAGAATCGAGGTAACATTCATCTTTTAATATCTTTTAATATTACAATATTATATTTCAGGAATGTATTATTCACTTGCTTAGCTAAGAAGTTGATATGTCAGTTATTTTGTAAATATATTTGCTCAACTGATGTACTAAATGAATGACATCATTTATGAATATTCATAAATGAATACACTGCTGCTTAAAAATACTCAAAATTTCTTGGGTTGAAATCTATGTTATGGCGAATATTATGAATTTATAGACAATCACCTGATGTGTATTTGTGCAATACATATCTCATTGTAATTTTGAATGGAAGAAAATACTTGGAATTTGTTGTAGTATAAATACAGGAAGCAAATGTCCCCAGAAACCAAGACAAATGTCTTGGGTTCATGAATGATTTCAACTTACCAAGAAAAAAGTATATTCTTATGCTTTTTTACAAAATTGAAAATTTGCTAAATTCAATTTGCAAAGTTCAATTTTGGATGTTGGATATACTTCCAGCTGACATACCTCATATGGGAACAATAACATTAAATGATAATATTTTTGGTTAAATAATTTGGGCCATTTGAAAAAAGCCAGCATGAAAATAAAGGACTGTTGAAGACTGTTCAAAATGATGACTTTAAATGTCATTGCATTAACAGCAAATATCGAAAATTTACACGTGAACACAAGATTGTGTAACACCTTTTGCAAAACGTTAAATTCACTTTGTGAATTGTTCAAATTTTTCCCATACTACTTTCAGGAATACATTTCAATGTGTAGTTAAAATAAATATTCTCTACAAATCCCAAAACTGAATTTATTTAAATAGATTAAGCTCCAAACATACGGACCCAGCACAAGAAAGTTATCAGTTGTTCGGTCGTAAAGACAACAAAGGAGGTAACTTTTGAGGACTAGGTGATTGTATTTCAATTTTTCCTAATAGATACTAAGCCAAATTGAAAGTTGTGGGTTATTGAAATAATATGTTTACTGTCGAAACTAACACCTATTTCACAATAACCCTTTGTTTCAATTTAATTCAATTAAAATAGGTATTCATCCTAATAATAGGTAAATGCCATACACAATGCACTTTCAAAAAGCTGAAATAAATTTCACACATTTTGTCAACATAAGCCTATAAATTTACACTTACCACATTAAAGTGTGCCAATAAAATACAGTACATGTAAAGTATTACATATGCTTTCTGTACTATTTTCCAGTCAAAAACTTAGAACATTTGTATGTATCAGGAAAGGTGAAGTACTTGCCATGGTCAGTTCACATCACTATTCCTAAAATAATTTTTTTACAAATTTCAAAAATTACCAATTGTTTCATTTGCTAATTTTTGCAGGACAAAAGGACATTCCAAGGGATAATTATTGAAATTAACTGGTGAAAATGCAATCAACTTGATTCACATGAACTGTATTTAGTTCAACTGATTCAAAAGTGTTAGTCTTAAATAAAAATGCAACTGAAAATTGAATAAAAGTTAGGGCAATTCAATCTTGTCGACATAATCAATATATGATAGTTTTACAAATTATTCTTTTGCGGTAATATTTTTTCAGATGAGTATTGCCTAAGAAACAGTTATGGACAAATGAACGGTTTCTCAAGGAGTAACAGTTATACGAAATGCAATGGTTATACCAAGACGAATGGTCATGTGAAGAAGAACGGTCATTTAAAGACGAAAGGTGATAATGATGATGAGAACAACAACGCAAATTGCTGCAAGATATCTTAATTTGTTACTTGCTCATTTCTACTTCAGAAACTTTGTTCAATAAATTGTTTTTAACGCATTAGACGTATCAGTAATGTACGTATAAGAAACCAATTGGGTGATTACAATTTTTCAGGAGTTTAAAAGTTTATTTCAGAGATTTTGGAAAAAGAAAAAAACCTTGTTCACGTTTCTTTCCTCACTTTTGCATTGAATGAAATTATACTTGTTAGGATGTTTGTGATGTTCACAGTTAATGATTGGTAATCCAAAATAATGACTTAGATTGCTAAGTACCTTTTTCCATGCAGCACTGACGGCATGATAAAACCATTAAAGGATGGAAATACATTTCAATATCTGCTTTTCGTTACCACATACTGAGCAAAATTCCAATCATTGATTCGGCGACTGAAATAATTTTCAAGAATTTCACAGACTTGATGGATATTGTGTTGCATAACATTAGAAATTATGTTGAAAACAAAATAACCTTAAAGACATCGTTTTCCTAGAATTATGTGATGATTCAAACATATTTTTGCCAGAATGTTATATAAGTAGAATTTTTAAGTTATGTAGTGGTTGATTTAACAGCTGTCATAATGCTGTGAACTCAAGGCAAGTGTCCTGAGTTTGTGATGGTAACGAAATTTTCATTTAGCCAAACAGCACTGTAAGATTGTGCTTCAAAGCATGGCCACAAAGGCTTTGGCCGTAATTGTTTCCAAAATACATGTTAGTTTCTTGCATAGTGTTTAAGCACCAGAAATGTTTCATGTTACAATTTTGTCGCTACTGTTTTCCATCTGAGAAGTGATTTCGAAATTGAACATTTGTGATAGATTATAAAAGTTCCATGTCAAATGGAATAAAAGAAGATAGTGCTTGTATTTGTTCCGAGAAGTTTCTTGTGAAAAGTTTGAGTACTTTAAAGATATTTAAGTGTTTTACACCACGATACATGTATTCCTAGATATGCTAGTGTTGTAGTAGATGAATTCTTCAAGTATATTTTTGCACATTATTCAAACAGGAAAAAGTTTGCTGGAGAATCCGAAGAACTGAATTATTTTGTATACTGTTGTCTATTGCAAAATATCACTAGATTTTTAACAATAAACTATTGAAATAAATACCAATTTCTGATCCGTCCTTGTGCGCAAAAACAATTACGCTGAAAAATGTAGTTGAAATATTTTACAAAAGATCATGAAGAAACACATACCAATAATAACTACAACTTGCACAATCTTTACGGCCACCAAAAGTGCCCGTTTTTGGAAATTTAATACTGTAAATAGGCAACATTTTTCTCATTGAGTTCAAGCCATTGGAAATCAGAAAGGCTTCACTTATCATGGCGCAGCAGCATCCTTTGCTGACAAATTCATCAAATGCAGATGATTAAATTTAAGCAATTCCAATCGACAAAGGACTGCCTTATCATACAGCAAGAGGATCCTTTGTGGACAATTTGCTGAAATGTGCATGATTAAATTTAACCCATTCCAGATGACAAACCTTTCCATTATCATACAGCAAGAGTATCCTTTAGGCACAAAATTCCTCAAATTCTATTCATTTCAGCCGATTGTAAATGACAAAAGTAAAACTTATGGTATTTGAACAACACCGATTGTAGAGAAATTTAAAACATCAACAGCTATGAAAATGAAGACCTAATGAATACAGTTCACATGGGTAAACGAAAAACAAACTGTTCCTGCCTAAATGGAAGACCAAAACCACTGACACTGAAGGTAGTACTATATTTTCTATACTGTGCTTGGGGGTACGGACTACCCAAATATTACATGGCTTTCTTGAACATTAAATGGAATATGACATGTTAACCCCTCCTTAATGCCACTCCATTACCCTACCCATACACCATGGATGCCACCAATGAGCCACAAACGATAAATGACCACTCAAAGTATCAATGGATAAACATTGCCTACTCGTAACTTTCCCACAGACAAACAGACAATTATTAAAACATTACCACAACCTCATTTGATTTACACACCCTCTAATGACACACATTTAGTATTTAGGAAAAAGTCTAATTAATGCAGCAACTAACAAGAAATTCCTCCTCCGTGAACGCAAGAGCCATACTGGCCGCTGCTGTGGACAGACAGACACCTGTGAAAAAAGTACCTTCCCATCGTACTACGTACGTGGGCGGTAATGAACTGCACACAGAAATAAAATCATGATTTAAAATGTTGTTTTCACAAATAGATCCAAATATCCATTATCACTTCTATGTAGACAATCAATAAACCAAATGGGTATTTACATGTGCCTAAAAAATTGTGAACACATCCAACTGACTACAATTGTAAGAAGCCACACATACCCATACATGTACATCGATAAATTCCGATAAATGACACAAATCACAGGTTCTACTTTTCATTTCAAAATATCCTTCACATTCTGTACATTTACACCAATTATTCTGATAATAATACATTGCTGTTAAAATATTCTACCAAAATACAAATGTTTTACTTACATTCTATATCGCTGCTCTCATCTTCAGCACCCACATCACGGATATTGAGTTGTGATGAAGACATTCTGAAAAGAATTATATGTTATTTAATTATCATATTTGTGGAAAAAACTAAACACAATAACTGCATGAATTTCAACTTCAAATATGAAAAGCACACACCTGAACAAGTGTTTTGTTTCAAAATGTCTTCAGTAACATGTGCTGATGAACGGAAACGTGCAGATTGAATTCTTGCACTCCAATTCAAGGGTGTATTGTTATTGCACTTGGATTCACATGAGTGACTTCCATTGATGAACCAAAACAAGTAGTCAATAGAGACAGAATGAATTAGCATAAAAGATCCAATTCATGCAAAAAAAAATTGAACAATAAGTGAAAGGCCCATTTTTTTTCAATACGATTTTAGTAAAGAGTTTAATGTACTCATAACAGTCCCACTTTATCTTAAAATATATTCAATAAGCATGACAGTCATTTTGGACATGTGTTGATAGCTATTCTAAAAGGTATGTTTTGCAACATTTATCTGTTATTTATCTACTATGATAATCTTTTTTGAAATGACAATAACTTTGATGATATTTAGTTGTGTGAAAATCGGATTAATTATTTCAATGGATCACAAAGACAGAACCATTGAACAACTGAGAAATCAGGTGAACACATTACAAGAAGAACTTGTTGCTCTAAGGTACAATTACAATGAAGAAAGGCAAAGTAATATCTACTTAGAAAAACGTATTAAAAAGATTGAAACTGACAAAGACAAACTTGCAGAGGAGAAAAATCATTTGCAAAACCGAGGTCAAATTTTACAAAGTGACTTGTCCAAATTGACTGAAATTACTAAAACATCCCAGCCTATTGTAGTTAAGAAATTGTGGTGTGACTTACACACCAGAGGCAAATGTAAAAGGAAATTACAATACAAAAATGTCTTAGATACATGTATGAAATACATAACAGAATGTAAGAGAGCAAAAGTAACATTAACACTTGGTGATGACGACTTAAATTTAAAATGGACAGAAGATGAAATGTCTCGTCACAGAAATGCATTTGGCGTTTCACTACCACTTCCCAATGAGGCATCACCAAACGGGTCCGTATCTACAGGTGGGAATGATGAGGAAATCAGTGATAGCAACCAGATAGTAGACCCTAATGACACTGAATCCGAATATCATGTCTTTGATTCCCAATGTAAGTTCACGCAAAGACACAAGAGAACAATGGTAACTGTTATGGACAAACATCGAGTATCCCACAAGGCTTATCATGCTCTCAGGAAAGCAGGCAAAAATAATTGGCTAGCTATTAGCATAATAAAAAAAGAAAAGAGAAAAATGTCTGATCAAATTGCTTTCAGAACTGAAATCGAGGTAAGATATTGGAAAATTACTAAGCATTCACCAATGAAATTATTTCAGTGTTTTACAATTGATTTAAAAAAATAAGACAATTCAATTAAATTTCCAAATAGAATAATATATTGAGTTTAAAAAAGTTATTACAAAAACTACTGTAATTTCCAAATTAACATTAATGAATTTCATATTCCAGCAAGATTTCGGAAGTATTTCCATTAAGGAATTGGTCATGAAACTGAAAGTGCCAGCAGCAACAAATGTAATTTCAACTTTTTCACTTCTGTCATATTCACCATCACAAATGATAAATTACCATTGAAATTACCATTGAATAGGATTCCCGAAATCCATCAACGCTTAACCCAATGTGGACAACAACTTAATTTTTCATTCACAGTAGATGGTTAGATTTTTCTTTTGAATCAGAAATGCTACATGCTGAAGTTCTCCACTGATGGCGCTGTATTGTCAAACAAGAAAAATGCCATTCAGGGCACAATTAGACTTTTCCAAGTTGACAGTAAATGGAGACCAATTGTGAAAGGAACTTTACCGAAATATTTGAACAAAGAAGTATCTGTTTACTATTATGTTGGTAAATAGTTCGTCTTTTATTTTTACTCCAAATGATACATAAAATGAAGAATAATTATAATATTGAAAATAAATAGTTTCAAAACACATTTTAATGTAAAATTCTAAAATATAATGTCCACATCAGTGATTTATATTTGATAATTACAATTTATTTCTTCAACCCACATATTATATTTTTATGACACAGGTGATGAAACTTATGATAACCAAGCCAAATTTGGTTCACAAACATTCTCTGAATTGATGGATCTGAATAGAAATGGTTGCATAATTCAAGGGGAACATCACGAGATTAAGGTCATAAGTTGTTCAGATTGGAAAGCATTAGCATGCATCAAAGGTAAATTTAGGAAAAACACTCAACAGAAATAACCATTTCATACAGAAATTGTGGAATTTTAAAAATGATACGGCTGAGTAATTTCTTACATACATTTACTTCACCGTAACATGTATTTATTAGGTATGGGTTCAGCAACTTCGAAATACTTCTGCAGATACTGTTTGGTAACAAATGAGGACAAGAATGATATAGAAGGTATCTTTTGGAAATTTCAATATGTACATAAATGACATGTACATACTCATTCAGTATTAAATTCTTAGGGTTTACATTAACACAGAATTTTATTGTTTTTAAAACATATCAGAAATACAATTGGACGCAACATAAGCAAATTTCATAGTGCACTCTTCACATTTTGTGTATGAAACAATCTTAAAATCAGTTTAATTATCACAAATACAATTTGATGCACATTCACCGAAATCCATAGTGCACTCTTCAAATTTTCTCCCGACAATTGTGAATTGTTGACTTGATTACAAATTAACATACATTATTTCTTTCCGTTTGAATGCTTTTTATAATCCAGAAGAGACTCCATGGACATTAACCAGGACAGCAAAGGAGCGTTCTTCATTGTATGGTACACAAAACAATCAAGGATACAAACGCAAGCCATTACTGGACTTAGAGCCTTCCCAATGCCCTCCAGATTTACTCCATCTGAAGAAAGGCATCATATCCAAATGTTTGAATCAAGTATGACAATGATGAAATAATATTTTTCAAGCAATGTTCTCTAATAATTTGCCGCAATGTGTTTTCTGTAAAATTATTACAATAGAAAATGGGAAATACAGATTATTGAAATTTCAGTTGATCAAATGGGTTATAATGCAAGGCAATCAGCAGAAATTTCTGGATGAAATGGAAAGACTCAAAGTACATTTCAAGTAAGTAACATTAGATTTAATAATAATAGTAAGTATTTTCATATTATCAATATACAATACTTACAGTCAGTGTTAAATGCAGATTCCGAAAAGATACTGACAAAGAAGATCAAGTAGAGAAATGGACAACTCCAGTCATATTTGAAATGTACAGAATTTTTGAGGACATTGACATTTCTAAAGTTCTTGATAATGTTGTCGATAAAAGGAAAACTGAAATAAGTTTACTTTCAAAGAAGCAATTGAAAGCTGAATGTAAAAATAGTGGCATTGCTTCTCATGGGACAAAGGTACAGAAACCACATGTTTTCCTCAAATTTTTCTTCCAAATGAAACTAAGCGAATTTTAGATGTTAACATTTTAATACGTTCTTTCAAAGGACATTTTAGTAGAAAGATTGAAAGCACAGTTTGGCAAATATACTAAGGTATGTACATATTTATTCCAAATGATATTTGTACTGCAATAATTCAAATAGTTTTTATATCCAAACAAATTACCATTTTTCAGCTTATGGACTGGTCTAAGCAAAATTACCCTGAGAAAGACAACTTGACGAGATTAAATGTGCAAGGCATAACAGTAAGTGCTAGGCTCTAAAACTTATGTGACATATTAATAACGTAATGATAAAATCCTATATCTAGTAATCCTTTTTGACATTGTTACAAATTAAATATGGTGAAATATTTCATATTTTCCTAGAAATTATGAGATGATGGTTTTTATTTACTTGACCAACTGAAAGAATTGACGATTTCTACACATCAATTGAAAAAGGAATTAATTCAATGGGGAAAAGATTACAGGTATGCTAGGCATTTCACAACATTTAGAGAAACAAATTTTAACTTGACAAATATTGCAGATGCAGGATTTATTTACTTATCACACACAATCTTGTGTCATAGTCACATGTGTGAGTTTTTCATGCAGCTTTCATGGAATTGTCATCTTCTGCCGTGTGTTCATAGAAATGAAAGGAGAATGTTGACAGTACGCGGTCAAAGGTTTAGTCTGCGCAAGATGCTGGACACACCTAAATTTTGGGGGAGGGGGGAGACCTATTTTAGGGGTGGGTTGATGGTAGCTGCTTTTCAAGTCCAAAATTTCTTCCCAAACTCAAAACCTATTTTGGGGGGCGGGGGTGATGGTTTACCATCAGCCCAGTAGATGGGCAAAATTTCACCCTAAAAACATCCACCCATTAGTAGTGACTGCATCACAGATAGTTTCCTTGCGGAGATTAATGATGACTGACGGTGTAATATATTGTGTCAGGCATACATTCAAATCTACTAGAATTCAGTTAATGTTCTTTTGTTCCCTTATAACCCAATGGGACCTATGGTAAAAACAATACTTCACACCCACAATAATCATTTAATTAACACTATCTTACACCTAATTAAGTTGACCTCATTTGAATTGAAACATATGTTAAATTGGACTATGAAGTATACGACCTTAGTAAGGGCATAAGGATATTTGAAATTTGTGAACAATGAAGTTCTCCAAGCCACTAGCCTAAATAATTTTGATGTTTGCGTTAGAATGTAAATAAATGTTATTTACTCCAAGAATTATTTTACATCATTTCAGTTGTCGTTAACATTTTGGTTTTTCCCGAAAAAATAATGTAAGTACCAAGTAGGGTAATTATTATGTATTTACATTTTACAGTTACTACACATATGACAATGAAGTCACTCCCTACATTCATGTATTTGTGTACCACTGTGCTGAATTCATGGAGAAATATTCATCTTTACAACCTTTCCAAATGGAAAATGTCGAAAGATTGAATTACATAAACAAAATGATATTCTTCAGAGCATCGAATAAAGGGAATAAGAAGAATTCAATAGCTGACCAGGTATTAAACATGTGCATTTTGCAAAACAAATATTTTTTTCAGAAATTAGTAATAGCTTATTAAGTGTAGATTATTATTTCTTGACACTCTACAAGTCAGAAGAAATTTAGTACATTCTGTCAATTTACATGTTACATTCACTGATAGATGTTAATGTAGGCATATTAAAGAAATATAATTGGCCATTTTTTATTTCTTTCAAATAGATGTTGAAATATATCACAAGGTCAGTTATTGCTGATGTTGAAGATCTCCATGTGAAACCAAGACCGTACAATAAGAAGGAGAAGCACAAAGTAATTCCTTTAACACGAGGTAAAATTTCGCACATCTCTTCTACAACATTTAAACATTCATTGTGAATAGTCCAAATTGTTGTTATGTAATTTAACCCTCAATGTCTTAACCCAAATACCGTCAGCAGACCACAACTGTAATATTAACATGTACATGTATTGTACGAAATAACGCTAAGAGCAAGAGAGCACTTGGCAAACTATTAGTGGAATTTATTCAGAATTTTAAAAGTATTCGTCTCTTTATTGTGCACCAAAGTGAAATACAGGATATAAAGAAAAGGAAATTATCTGAATCTAGTGAATCACAGTCAGTAGTTGAAGTTGAATGTTGGTTAGGAAATCCTGGCCAAACATGTCCTGATGAATCTGAAGATAATGAAAAAGTTTCACTGAAGAGAGTATTCAAAAAAACTAAAAAGGATATTCGAAAATGTGGCTCTCCAGAATCCTCTGATTCAAGTGTTGAAATAACTGCTGCACAAATTCCACATGAAGAGGAATTAATGAAAGAAATTAACAAGCCCACACAAGATCTAGACACACTAGCACTTTGGAATCGTTTAACGGAAAAAGAGAGAAAGAAAGAAATGGAAGGAGAGTACGATGCAGAGTAAGATTTATTTTTCTGCTGGGTATGAAAGTCAAAAGTTCCAAGTTTTTTACAAATAATTATACCTGTGCTCCTTCAGTCACCCAAAAAGACAGATGTCTTGTTATTCTGTCTTAATGCCAAAAGGTATGAGTCAATAAATGTCGACCAGATCACAGGTTCTACATCAGGTGTGGGGGTTATCATTTAAAATTCAAAGCCCTTTATCATCCCTCATGACAACTGTTCACCTGGGAATTATTTTGAATTGTTTATTGCAATTCCGTCCAAAATAATATATCTATTATGTTTGCACAAATTTGTACAAATAGCGTTGCAGTTGTTTTCCAGTTGCGCAGAGCAGAAGCTGAAATTAAAATAATGACAGCCTGACATACTCCCCGAGATCTTTATTGCTGACAATGAAGTCCGGATATTTTAATTAATATATTGCCTTTTTACCAAATTATTTTTCAATATTCCTTAGCTCGGAAGGCAATGATGAAGAGACTGGAGACACAGAGAAATGCAGCGGCAAGTGAAGTTGGTCCATAATGAAGATTACATGAACTTTTCATCACTGTTTTCTGTAGACTGTAAAATATGTCAATACATTTGTAGTGAGGCGGACAATATTGAAATATTAAATAAATAGAGATTAAATGGTTACAATTACATCAAAATAAAATTGTTAAACTAATGGATATCTATTTTGCAAAATCAAAATAAGTCATTGCCTATGACTGACAACTTTGAATAATGGACTGTAATAAATAAAAATGGATTAAATGGTTATTATGATTTCAATGTGTTTCTATTCCAACATACTCGACAAAACAGGACCACATCCCGCAATTTGCCGGGCATTAAACGTATTCTAGTTGGGTACGTGGAGTATGATGGACAGGGCTGCCTGGCTATATTTGAATTGCTGACAGGAGGGAGGCTCCTGTCGCCATTCCATACTTCAGATATATGAGGAATTTGTGGTTCTTTATAATTTTGCCATCTCCAGTAATAGTCCCCATACCTGGAGTTATCGAACTCTTTACCACTTTTGTAGGATATTTCAGACTGAATGCTACTACTTGAATCATCATCTTGATAGCGATTAGATTTTTTCACGAACATATTTGTCATACTATGAGATTTTATTTAAACAATTTCGAAACTTAGATAAGTTCACATTGGCAATATACAAATAGACAACAAAATTAATGTTCTTTCGAAAATGATATGGCCAAAACCCAGAAGAAGCCAGATGTTATCTTCAATTATTTGGGGGGCGGTGGAAATTCAATCCACTGTCACTAACTTTTGGCCATCAAGAACATTTACTTGACAACGGGGGTAATGTTTGCATACAGTTAAAAATGGACATCAGGTATCCAGATGAAACATACTGTTCTGACTTATTCCATGTAATGGTTCACCTTAAAGGCCAGAAGAAAATGAGTCGACATTCACAATTGTCCATTTATTCACTGGAAATTCAAATTAAATTGCAGCAAAATGTTTATTACTGAAACGATAACTTTCAAAGCGAAAAACTCTATTTTCTTAAAATGATCCTAAATTCTATCACAAATCCACAACCAAATACTTAGATGGTGATACCAACTGGAATCCAGTCATAACGCAAACGAGTGCCGATAAATCTCCAAATGTTTTCCATGAAATCTAGATGCAACTTGTAATTTTCAGATTTCTCGTGTTCACCAACACGACGGTATTTGATGCAGTTTCACTCACGGTATCGTTTCCAACTGGATGGATGCATGTTACAGTAAGAGACAAAGAGACATGGAGTTTTGTTTTGAAGAAACATGAGTGGCATATTTCAATCAAATGACCTTACTGGCAGTTCTCACTGAAAATGTTGAAAAAAATTACCTTTCTATCCATTAATTGGAAAACGTTTCTCTTGTCTTACAGGCTGTGTACATCGTGGACACTGGAGTTGACCTGTATTTCGACAACGTTCTGCAGGCTAATAGTGCTAGTGGAGCTCATACCAAACCCGCCGCAGGAAGTAACATCGTCATCGGAAGACTTCGCGTCGACGACCATGATGGAGGACAAAGATACTGCCACGTCACAGTCGACTACTTCACCATCTGGGATAAACCTTTCAATGAGACAGAGAGAAATTTACTCCAAGAATAACATTTTGTGCACCAGTACAGCTATTAATTGAGAACTTCTCTTTTGTACAATTGAAATACTGTGACAAAAAAATGTTCGATTACATAATGTTATGTTGAGGTGTCCCCACCACCTCCAAATAGAATCCTCACCCCATGTACCGTCACTGAGCTGGTAAAGGCCTTCGTAGGTCCCCACCACGGACCCAAAATTTTGGGGCAAAAACAGCCAATCAACCACTAACGTGACTCTAACGAGCCACCAATAATAAATGTGTTCAAATGGCTCACCAACGATTCAGTAATGTCGTTCCAACCGTATTAGATTTGGTAAAGTCTTGATTTGCTCAGTATACTCAAACCCACAGGCAATTAGACCCGAAGCCACTATCACCCAAGCCCTTCCCACTTGGTCTCTTTGTTCCCTAGTTTCTAGTCCCTGGTTGTTACAAAAAAGTACATACAGCAAAATTTTTAGAATCGGTAGTACTCATCATTGAAATTGAATTCTACTGCAGAAGAAAGTGGTTCATCGTGTGAGCTTCCTGTGACCGAAGCACAATAATTATTTTACCAAATTTCATCTTTACCTCATAACAATCGGATTTTTCATTACTCAATTAAAGTTATGCTTCATTGCCAGTGAGCAGAATTTGCATTAGAGTTTTTCACAAATGCTCTCTGATACAAGAATGGTAACATTGCCAACTTCGTTTTAGCTCTGCCATTAAAAATCAACTTGTCTAATTAAGCATTTAACCTTGAAATATAATCCTCATGTACTCTTTGATTTCTTATTTCCCATTTATTAACATAACTTTGTGCAAATAAAGAAGAAAACTGCAAACATATGGGAATGCAAAGTTGGCAATAATGCCAACATTGCCAACTTTGTGTAATTGTGAAAAATTCGATTGGTCCTCATTGTTGTCATGTGTAAACAAAACTCTTGATTACAGTTCTGAAGGAGATGTTAAATTTTATGGAAAAAAGTGTGTTTATCTACCATAGATGTACGTTACATGTTATTAATATGTAAATAGTTCGAATTTACTTAACTGTACATATCTTCATCCATTTTTGTTCGGATAAAATTTGATATATCTATTTTAACTACTTCCATAAAATGTAACTAGTACCAAACGTAGAATTCTACTCCTATTTTATGAGATTAAAACAAATTTTGGTGTCATCAACACTATGCATCGGAAGATCTACTCATTATAAAGCTTTATCGATGGAGATTTCAAATTTGTGGATATGTTTCCTGAAGTTTTGTACAGGCAAATTATAGTTGTTCTTTTAAAACATATAACCTCCCATGAGAATAAGATGAGAATTTCAAATTTGGTATGCAGGTTGAGTACACCAAGATTTACATGATTGCAAATGAACCTGTGATCTTTATAAGTCAAAAAATATGTCACAGATGTAAGAATTTGCTTGTAATTTATGAATGATACATGAGTTGAATCGAAACTAAACTGAAGACATATTGCACATAGGGTTTTAAATAGTATTTGAATAAATTGAAAATAAAAATAATAGATGCTTAAAAGTAAAAGAATATCAAGGAGTGAAGAATTTCACTTTGGTGACTCGTTGCCTGTATGTGAGATTGAATCCAGATTGACCTGAACATCAGAAATCAGCACAATCAGATGTAGATTAAAACTTGGGACAAATTGGATTTAGATCTAGACTCAGAAAAAGATTAGATCTAGACCTAGACTCAGAAAAGAATTAGATCTAGATCTATACTTGAAAAGAATTAGATCAACAATTAAATCTAGACTCAGAAAAAAATAAAATTTAGAGCTAGACTTAGAAAAAAATTAGTTATAAATCTAGATGTGGAATTGGAAAAAATTAAATGTGGGAAAGAATTAGCTGTAGATCTAGACTTGGAAAAAAATAGATCTGGATCTAGATTCAGACTCAGAAAAAAAATTTAGATCGAGCTCTAGACTCAGAAAAAAAATAGATCTAGATCTAAACTGGTGAAAAATTTAGATCTAGATCTAGAAGTTTTCTTATGTTCATTTCATTCTCACCTCATGTGGGTTCAACTTCACTTACCATAAAATAATATTTTTCACATCGGGTGGAAAAATTCTGAAAATTTTGGGCAAAAATCGGTCCGTAAACCAATAAGGTAACTCTCTATGAATCACCAATGATACAAATGGATTTCAATCTTATGAATTGGAATCCATTCCAGTGGAGTTTTAATTTCAGACAATGCTTCTTATTACTAAACATAAAAAAATATTTCAACTGAATACATTGATCATGTGAAATTTTCATTGGCATTTTAAACATGTGTAGTAATTTGCAACTAAAATGTCTATTTCTTTTGGTGCTAGATACATTACATTTCAATACCATACTAACAAAACATTTGTTCTTATATCTAGTCACATTACTTCAAATCTCAAAATGCTGAAAATTTGAAACTGAACATTTCCTCAATATTTCTGTTTAAATTAAAGTTTAAAAACATAGCTCTCGATAATAAATCTCTTTATTGGCAATAACTTACAACCAATATCCAAGAGATGTATTTAAACCTTTGAACTGATCACAAAACCATTTTGAATAAAATTATAGTCAATCTCATACAGTGTTCATGCAGCTAAGAAATGTAATTTTTAAAAGTGTGAAGGTAATATTCTACTGACAGCTTGAAATAAAACATTTACTGTGAATAGACTGACTTGTTACCAACCTCTCTGTGTACTATTACATAATTGCTTGCCTTATCACATGTAACCAGAACTAATTATCATACATGTCTGAGATGATATAATATTTACTAAGTGTCCAGTAGGGAAAGGATTAAGGTTGACATAGCCTGTCCCTGTTTAATACATAACTTTTCAACTTAGTTTGCCTGTTAGAAATTACAAGGACGTGTATAAATGTTTTTTCCGTATCTGAACACCATCGGTGTTTTGTAATATTTGTCTTTACACATCTTTTGTCTTTTAGAAATACACATCTTTTGTTATAGCAGTTCTTAATTGACGTTGTTTAGTTTCCCACACATTAGAAATATGTCAGATGCATTGTTATCATTTCCATTAAGTAATTATTCGAACAAAATACAAAGTTCTGTGGATCTGTATTCATTTACGGGCGTAAAAAGTTTGTATTAGCAATTATATCTTCATCATTTGATATTTTGGTGCTTTCAGATGGTGAGAGCCATTGTTGGAGATGTTCAGCGAAATTGTGCATCAAAAGGAACTGCATCATTGTGATTTAAAAGCAATACCAAATCCTTTGTTTTTACCGCCCGCGTATGAAGTACGACGGGAAGGTAATATTTTTAGTTTGCCTGTCTGTTTACCAGGGGTGGGGGGGGGCGGGTCTCTGGTCCCAGGTGCTTCTCGGGTGGTAGGTGGTGGTGGTCTTTGGTCCCAAGTCCCTGGCCAGGACTGAGGTACCCCACCCTCAACCAACACCCCCCACTGTCCACCCTATCACCAGGACAGGGGTCTCTCCTCCCCTCCCTCCGGCGAGGACAGGTTACACCGCGGGTGGTATGCCTCTTGCGGCGGTTTCCCGCAGGAGGACTTTCTTGTTTAAGTTTAATATCAAATTGCTGGTTAAGATTGAGTTGATTTGTGTGTTACTGAAGACTCCTCATGATCACAGGATTCTTGCTTTTTATCATGCTATCAACAAAAGTCCATTTTGAGAAGTAATTGAGAGCACAGAGGAGTATATTCAAAGTCATTCCAATTGTTTATGTATTGTACAATTGCATTAATCTACTTCTTTCATCTGGTCTTTCGCAGATTAAACCCAAATGACCAGTAGAAAGGTTACCAGACTGTTGCAAATATCAGTTTATTGCTCCGTACGGAATACAATACCGATATTAGTTTTCTTCTTGCCTGAATTGTTCGATTAGACAGTAACGTTGAATTGCTTGAAACTAGGCAAGGCTTATTGCTGGGTTCTGTGGATACCCTTTTGTTAGAAACAACAAAAACGTTTTGTTATTTTGTCTAGTGACAGTTATTTAGAGTTTGTATATTTTAAAAATACTACATAAAAGGCGTCTAATTTGACCCGATTTGGTAAACAAAAGAGGCATATAAATAATATAACTAAATGAAGGAATATTCGTTTCATTGTACTGGCTGTCAGGGTAAATTTGTAATCCCTGGCAGACTTCAGTGCATTTGAAAAGTGAATTTATTACGAACTTTTCTGCATAATTTAACTCCATAGAGATATATTTTCATCGGTTCCTCACAGACTTAGATGTTATTTGACATTTTTAGCTTTTGTATTGCAGTTAGACGACTAGAAACATATGCAAGTAAAATGCACCTTTGCAATTAGTCACAGGACTGGTATTGTCCCGAAACAAAATAATTTTAGAATCCAGTGCCATTCAGAATGATTTTGGAAAATTTAGATAGGACAATAACAATCATACAGCTAAGAATTACACATGCTGGCTCGTTGCATTCTAGTTACAATTCTCAAAAACACACAAATAATAATGAGGTAACCCCCCCTCCAAAAAAAAAGAACTTGATATGAGGAGGCACAGGCTTTATGAGACCAATTTTGAGGTAACATACGGAGGTCACCAAAATTACTGGTAAACACATTGTACGAACATTTTGAGTGTTTTCAGTGATCTTGATATTTGAGGTGAAAATTGACCTCATAAAGTCAAGTGTCAAGTTCCGTTTTTTTGAAACCTCAAAATAATTTGGCTGTTTTCCAAATTATAACCAGAATTAATTCTTGCATATACCAAACAGAATGCTATAATTGGTGCCAAAACTTGTTTCGGACATTTTAGTGATCTAAATTCCAAATTATCCAAACTTTGATAACGTTCACTTCTTTAGTTTTTGTAAATGGTTTGAAAATCTACCAATCACTTCACAGTAAAATAGGTCTCATTATCATAAAGTGCCGCAGGCCTCCATCTCAATCACTAAGTTGAATCAAACGAGCCAGCAATAACAGAAGAGAAACATCGCAGAAGCAACGTATTTTTTATCCTGTAACATAAACAACAATCCGAGTAATTGTCTACGTCTAACTCATGATATCAGTTGCCACCAAGAGCTTTAAATATCCTGTTAACCAGTGTTAGTGCTTATCCAAGCCCAAGAAGAACTAAGACCAAGCCGACAGCACTAAGGAATATTAATGGTGATGGTTCTTCCCTTTACATCATCGCCAGAAGACTAGTAAACGTTTTTAGACACACAGTGTTGGACAGAAAAGTGTTCATGGCCAATATTGATAGACGTATTTTATTTTTTCTATCTATCTTCCGGATATTCTTGAAAATTTAAAAACACTTCGCAAATTGTATTTCTTCTTGTTCAAATCATTTAAGATAATGAACAATTTCATACCTCACAAATCTTTCCTTTAAGCAGAATTGTGAAAAAATGTCCCTCAACTTGCCATTAGATACAAGATGAATTACCATAATTAGGTTTAGTGCTTTTAAAAGGGCAAAAAAGTTTAAAACTGTGACAGTACTGACAATCATAGTAACATTCGAGATCCAGCTACAGTTTCAATAAATTAAACAGATGATGTTTTCAACAAGACGAGTAACACGATATTTTTGGCTTTTATCATGGCGGCTATCACAGAAACGTGTTGTCTAGTCTCGCCGCATTGTGGTCTAACTATGTTTAGTCTCCGCAAGGAGACTATCTGTGATGCACTCACTACTACTGGTGGATATTTTTTTGGTCAAATTTTGCCC